>CAUYRH010072222.1:0-12508 GCA_963574655.1 Perodicticus potto
TCGATGACCATTCTCTTCTAGCTTGAAAGGTTTGATCAGAGAGATCTGCAGTTATTCTAATATTCTTCCCCTTGTAGGTTATCAATTTCTTGTGTCTGGTTGCTTTCAAAATTTTCTCCTTCATATTTACTTTAGTGAACTTAATTATGATGTGCCTGGGGGATGTGTTATTCGGGTTGAGTCATGCTGGGGTTCTGAAACTGTCTGCTATCTGAATTTCAGAATCTCTTGGCATGTCTGGAAAGTTCTCTTTCATAATCTCATGAATAAGAGACTCTGTGACAGGTGCATGGCCTACAGACACATGAAAAAATGCTCACCATCCTTAATCATCAGAGAAATGCAAATCAAAACTACTTTAAGATATCACCTAACACCAGTAAGATTAGCCCACATAACAAAATCCCAAAATCAGAGATGTTGGCGTGGATGTGGAGAAAAGGGAACACTTCTACATTGCTGGTGGGAATGCACACTAATACGTTCCTTTTGGAAGGATGTTTGGAGAATACTTAGAGATCTAAAAATTGACCTGCCATTTGTTCCTATAATTCTTTTACTAGGTATATACCCAGAAGACCAAAAATCACATTATAACAAAGACATCTGTACCAGAATGTTCATTGCAGCCCAATTCATAATTGCTAAGTCATGGAAGAAACCCACGTGCCCATCGATCCATGAATGGATTAATAAATTGTGGTACATGTATACCATGGAATATTACGCAGCCGTAAAGAAAGATGGAGACTGTACCTCTTTCATGTTTACATGGATGGAGCTGGAACATATTCTTCTTAGCAAAGTATCTCAAGAATGGAAGAAAAAGTATCCAATGCACTCAGCTCTACTATGAAGCTAATTTATAGCTGTTGTATGAAGGGTATAACCCAACTATAACACAAGAATATGGGGAAAGGGGCAAGGGTAGGGAGGGGAGAGGGGATGTTGGGGTGGAGGGAGGGTAATTGGTGGGGCCACACCTACGGTGCATCTTAGAAGGGTACAGGCGTACCTTACTGAATGCAGAATACAAATGTGTTCATATAATAACTGAGAAAATGCCAGGAAGGCTATGTTAATCACTTTGATGAAAATAGTTCAGATTGTATATGAAACCAGCACATTGTACCCTTTGATTGCACTATTGTACACAGCTATGATTGATAAGACAATAACAACAAAAAAAAAAAAAGAAAAGAAAAGAAAAACAATGAAGGAAATGAAAAATGCAATGGAAAGCATCAACAGTAGAATTGTTCAGGAAGAAGAAAATTTGTAATTTTGAAGACAGCGTTTGAAAATATACAGTCAGAAGAGAACAAAAGAAGAGAGTGAAGAAATCTCATAGGATTTATGACATGGCATTAAAACAGCAAATTTTTGAAGTAGAAGAGAACAATAAAGGAATAGAAACTTACTTAAAAATAATAGCAGTAAACATTCTAATCCTGGAAAATTTACAAAAATATACTGGTACAGGAAGGTCAAAGTTCTCACCACCAGACCTGTCTGAAAAGAAATGTTAAAGGGAGTTTTCTTGAACTAAAACAACACTAAAGAGTAACACAAAAACATCTGAAAGTAGAAAACTCATTTGTACAAGCAAGTACACAAACTCAGAATACTGTAATATTGTACAGGTGGTTTATAAATCCTGTTTCTAGCATGAAGGTTAAATGACAAAATTATTAAAAATAGCAGAGAATAATTTAAGCATATACACTATAAGAATGGAAATTGTGACATCAAAATTCTAAATGTGAGTCGAATGAAAGTTTAAGAAGTTTTGTTTTTTTTGCAGTCAAATTTATCTGCTTAACTAAAAAGTAAGCTTCATAGTAACCACAGAACAAAAACCTATTATAAATATGCACAACACACACACACACATATACAAAATGAAAGAAGTCAAAACATACCACAAGGAAAATTACTTGTCCACAACAGAAAACAGCAAGAGGGGAAGAAAGGAACAAAGAATTGGCCAGGCACAGTGGTTCACACTGTAATCCTAGCACTCTGGGAATCCCAGGTGGGTGGATTTCTTGAGCTCAGGTGCTTAAAACCAGCCTGAGCAAGAGTGAGATCCATCGCCACTAAAAATTGAAAAAATTAGCTGGGCATTGTGGTGGGTACATGTGCTTCCAGGTACTGGGGAGGCTGAGCAAGAGGATCACTTGAGCCCAACACTTTGAGGGTTCTGTGAGCTAAGACACTGAGGGAGACAGTGTGAGTCTTTGTCTTAAAAAGGAACAAAGAATTTATAATGTAACAGGAAAACAATGAAAAAACTGACAGTTGTAGGCCCTTATCTATCAATAACTATCTTGAATGTAAATGTATGAACGTATTAAATTCCTGAAAGGGCACAAAGTTATAGAGTGGATTAAAAGACAACCCCTAACTATATGCTGCCTATAAGAGACTCATTTCACCTGTAAGCACACACAGTTTGAAAGTGAAGGGGTAGAAAAAGATATTCTATGTGAATGGAAGCCAAAAGAGATAATAATATAAGTATTATCAGATAAAATAGACTTAACATAAAAAATTATGTAAACAAAAGTAGTCATATAATGTGAAAGAAATCTTCAGCAAGAGAATATAACAATTGTAATATATGTGCCTTGCTTTGGAGTACCTAAATATATTAGGCAAATGTCAACAGATCTGAAGGGAGATATAGACTGTAATATAATCATTTTGTGGTTATGTATGGTCAAACTCCCCCCTAATTAGTAATCCCCCCCCAGATTATCTGCTAGGTGCAACAATTAAATTCATAAACTTGCCACCGTGTGCTTCAATCGGCGGCACAATAGAAATAGTAAGGTTTCATAACTGTGGTTTATTAGTGTCTCACAGCTGTGTTCATGTTATGTGTAGCTGCATGTTTTTTGTGCATCATCAGAATGTAGGAGCTTGAATTAGAGCAACCAACAAACATTTATAAATTTATTTTTAAACTGGGCAAGAGTGGAAGTGAAATCAGGGACATGTTAGTCCATGTTTATGGGGATTAATGCTATGAAGTAAACAGCACTGTACAAATGGATTTAACATTTTTCTGAAGGGAGAGAAAGTATCACTGATGAAGAGAGGTCAGGGCCAGTAAAGAGCAGAATTGGAAAAAACATTGCAAAAGTTCATTAAATTATGTGTCAAAATCATTGACCAACTGTGTAAAAAGTAATAGAAAAACAGGAAAATTTAACTGAAAATCTTGGCTAACAACTCATGTTTCTTGCATCACAACAATACACTAGTTCACATGGCACTGTCTATGAGGGATATTTTAGCCAGTAAACAAATAACTGTATTGGAACATCTTGTCTAATTACCTGATCTGGCCGCCATTGACTTTTTCTTTTTGATAATATCCAGGACATCAAGGGTAGTAGGACAACAGGTTTGATCGCCATTCTAGAAAATGTTTCAAAATTGCTTTGAAAGGTGGAATAGGTACTGGAATCAGTCATAGCTTCCCAAGTGGAGTACTTCAAATGTGACCATAGTGATATTCAGCAAAAAAGTATGTAACACATTTTCTAGGACAAGTTCACAAACTCATTTATCAGACCTCATAGACAGAAAATCAAAAAGGAAACATGGGAGTTAAACTATATTCTAGATCAAATGGACCTAACACATATATCCAGAATATGCCATTCAATAAGTACTGAGAACATATTCTTCAACTGCACGTAGAACACTGCCTAGGATAGATCATATGCTAGACCACAAACAAGTCTTAAATTTAGGAAGGTTGAAGTCATATTTGGTGTCTTTTCTGATCACAATGTTATGAAACTAGAAAGCAATAACAGGAACATTGAAAAGCTTGTAAATACATGGAGATTAAGTATGTTCTTGAGCAACCAGTGGGTCAGTGAAGAAAGAGGTAATTAAAAATGTTCTTGAGACAAATGGAAACACAACATACCAAAGCCTATGGCATACCATAAAAGCTGTGCTGATAGGAAAGTTTATTGCAACCACTGCTTCTATGAAAAAAAGAAACATCTGTACAAAATGAGCTAACTCTGCACCTCAAGGAACTAGAAAAAAACAAGAGCTACTCTCAAAGTTAGGAGGAAGTAATCAATATATAGATCAGAGCAGAAGTGAAAGAAATAGAGAGTAGAGAATCGATAGGAAGGATCAATAAAACTAAGTTAATATTTTTAAAACCGAAACAAAATTGACAAAAATCTTTTGATATACCCCAAAAGCCAACACTGTCTTAAGCAAAAATAAAAAAGCTGGAAAATTCACACTAGCTGACTTTAAAATGTACTACAAAGCTATGGTAACCGTAACAGCCTGGCACTGCATACGAACAGACACAGAGACCAGTGGAACAGAATAGAGTGCCCCCAAATAAATCCACATGTTCATAGCCAGCTAATTTTAACAAAAGTTTGAAGAACACAATGGGATAAGGACAATTTCTTCAATAAATGATGTTGGGAAAACTGAAATTTCAGATACAGAAGAATGAAGTTATCTCACATATTTATGAAATAAAATTTATGTAAAATGTAAAATTTAAATGAAATATCAGAAACATGAAACTATTAGAAGGAAAGAAGAATAGTTCCATGACATTGGTCTGGGCAATGAAGTTTTGGATATGATCCCAAAAGCACAGGCAACAAAGAAAAAATAGACAAATGGAATTACACCAAACTCAAAACGTTCTGCACACCCACAGAAACAGTGGAAGGAAGAGATAACCTACAGACTGGGGGAAACTGTCTGCAAACTATATTTATCGTACCTAAGGAGTTAATATCCAGATTGTGTAAAAACTTAATCTGTAGCAAGAATATCACTTAAAAAGGGTTAGGGTGGGAGGGGGCAACAGACTTGAATAGACATTTCTCAAGTAAGACACATAAATGGCCAGTAGATGTATGAAAAAAGTAGTCATCACTAATCATCAGGGAAATGCAAACCAAAACCACAATGGGATATCACCCCATCACTGTCAAATGGCTGTTATCAAAATGAGGAAAATGTTTCTAAGGATATGGAGAAAAGGGAGCCTTTGTATACTATTGGTAGAAATTTTAATAAGTACAGACAGTGTGGAAACTTTATAAAACAGTATAAAACTTTCTCATATTATTAGAAATGCTTTATGATCCTAGCAGTCCCACTACCTGCTATACATCTAGGGAAAAAATATCAACATGCCAGAGATATCTTCATTCCCATGGGCATTGCAGCATTATTCACAAAATACATTTGTAATAAGAAATCAACCTAAGTATCTGTGAGTAGAAACATTGGTAAAGTAACTGTTGTATATATACACCATTGCATACTCATTCAATATTACTATATTATTCACCTGTGATAAAGGAGGAAATCCTGTCATTGATGACAACCTTAATGAACCTACAAGACTTTGTGTTAAGTAAAATAAGTAAGCAAAGAATGGAAAGAGACAAATGCTACATGGTCTCCCTCAGTGGATTCTTTTAAAAGAGTTGATCTCATAGAAGTAGAGAGTAGAATGGTTGGACAAATGTTGGTCAAAGGTACAAACTCTCGATTACACAGCAGGAATAAATTCAAGAGATCAGTTGTACAACATACTACAATTAATATATTACTGAAATTGCTGAGGTTGGATGCAAATTCTCACCACAACAGCAGTAACTATGAGGTAATAACTAGGTTAATTCACTGGGCTTAGTCATTACATTATATACATATACATTTCAAAATATAGCATTATGCATAGTAAATGTAAATTGTATCTGTCAGTGTGGAAGTGAAAATTAACAAATATTTTTTCCAAAAGTCAATTTCTCTGATATATGGTAGCCACTATCTACTTGTGGTTATGAGCACTTGAGGTATTAGTACTGTGGTAAAAGAAACATTTTTATTTTTTATTCTGATACATTTGAGTTTAAACAGCAGTATGTGGCTAATAGCTACTGTTGTGCATAGTGTAGTTGTATACCATGTCTGATTTGGTCACACATTATATTGAGTGAGTTTCTATTACATGATGTAGCTTTTTGGGAAAAACTTCTGTTAGAAATCAAATGTTTTCATTTTATTTTAATCCAAAATACCCCAACAAAGTGAAACACAAGTGACATTCCAATTTATTAGTGGAAGCACTGTAATCAAAACTGATTGGTATTATATTTTTCCCTATGGTTATTCTTTTTTACGTTTTCTTAACAGTTTTTTCATATACTTTATATTTTTTTATTATCAAATTCAGAAGAAATGCACATGATGTGTTATATGTCTATTTCCTGGGGTCAGTGAAATTAGTTTATTAATGCTATCAAGTAATTAATTCCTGAGATTATTGAAAAATTTTTAACTATTGAGATATTTAAGGATTTTTGCCATACCCATGTGAAGGATGCATTTGTGAATGCTATTCAATGTGGCTTACAGTGTATACTTGCTTTTCTGGCAACTTGGTCATATTATTGAGTACTATTTTTCTCTGTATATTTTGGATGCTTCATCTTCTGAAAACATTTTCCTCTTAATTGTTTTGCTTTTTAAAACATATTAATATGGTTTTTAAAGTAGCACTTGTAAATGTAGGTATATAAAACAGAATCAATTATTTCTATGGATTCAATGTAGTGTAACGGGTTTGAAGTGGTTAGCCTAAGGCATAAGTCCTCTTTGTGAAATGAACTCTAAATACGTTCATTATTTATTTAATGTTATATAATGCTTCTCTAGATGGCTTTCAGACACCCTTAATAATAGCAGATTGTTACTTAAGCAGTAATAGGTTTTTATTATGTAAAATAAAATTTTGACAAGTCACTAAAATATATAAAATTATATTAAACTCGTTAAAATTTTTGAGTCATATACTTGCTTTTTTTGTAACTTTGGTGATTTATATTCTCTGAAACTTTTCTCAAAGAGAACATGAAGATGGAAATGTTAGGTAAACAAATTAATGCTTCATATTAATCAATGGGATTTCTTTTAACTTTCAATTCTAAAATTTGCTACAGTTGGCACAGATATTAAAGTAATTATAGGTATATGTGGTGCCTAAGATAATTGTTCCATAGTGCACGGGTGGCAAAGTTATGTTCTTATGGGAGAGATAATCTTGTGGACCATGAGAAAGTTTTATTTTATGATTAAAAAAATACTTTTGAATAATGTTAGGCTTCTTTATTAACTGTTAAAAATGGGAAGTTGTAGTTTCAATACTTTGGTAATTTAAATAAGAATTTGAAACAAAATGTGTATACAAAGTAACAGTTATACAGATATTATAAAATCTTTTACTATTCAATTATTTGAATCAAAAGAAACACTTTAATCTTTTGTACAGTTAAATTTTTAATGCAATATACTATTTTACCTACTACCTGTTGTTAAGTGCCATTGTTTCTCAGTTTACTAGTTTGGCCTGTAGTTTAAAACTATTAAGAGTAGAATATAAATGTGTTACCACAACAAATAAATAAGTGCATTTTGTGAAGATTTAAAAATGAGTTATAATTTACTTTGAATTTTCACGGCAGCTTGTTAATTAATTTTTATTCATTAGAGTTATGATTTTCATGATGACATTACATTTGTTCTATAACGAAGCAGTCCAATATTAGAATCTTGTTCCTTTTTCTTTTTGAAAGTACAATTCATTAGATAAAAGTAGTAGTAATTCTTATTAACAATATCCATTTAATTCTTAAATAGCTGAAGAAAAGTGAAAATTTTTCTGAATTTTTCTAATCCTTCAGATAAACTTTTTGTTTTTTATTAAATCATAAGCACATAGATCATGCATACATTAATGCATTTATGGGTACAATGTGCTGATTTCATACAGAATTATGAATGCCTACATCACTCTGGTTAATATATACCTCATCTCATTTACTTAGCTATTGTGTAAGTATTGTGTAATATTACTTTGTTATATTGTATTGTATAGATCATGTATACATTAATGTATTTATGGGGTACAATGTGCTGATTTCATATAGAATTAGGAACGCTTACATCACTGTGGTTAATATATATCTCATCTCATTCACTTATTTATTGAGTGAAGACATTTATACTCTATACTAATAGATCTGACATGTACCCTTCCTTGCATTATGCACCATAGGTGTGATCCCACCATTGTCCCTTGCCCAAAGTGAATTGCAGGATATAACCTCCCCCCTCCCTTTCCATCCCCCCTCTTCCCTCCTTCATCTTGGGACATAGTTGTGATCTAATCTTCATATGAAAGTGTGAGTGATTGTGAATTGGTTTCATAATAGTACTGAGTACATGGGATATTTTTTCTTCCATTCTTGAGATACTTTACTAAGTAGGATATGTTCCAGCTCCATCCATGTGAATGTAAAAGAGGTAAAGTCTCCATCTCTTATTAAGGCTGCATAATTTTCCATGGTATACATATACTACAATTTATTAATCCATTCATGGGTTGATGGGCACTTGGGCTTCTTCTATGACTTGGCTAATATGAATTGAGCTGCAATGAACAATCTGATGCAAATATCTTTGTTATAAAGTGATTTTTGGTCTTTGGATATACACCTAGTAGAGGAATTGCAGAATCAAATGGCAGGTCTACTTTTAGATCCCTGAGTGTTCTCCATGATTCTTTCCGAAAGGGACATATTAGCATACATTTCCACCAGCAGTGCAGAAGTGTTTCCCATTCTCTACATCCACGCCAACATCTGTAGTTTGGGGATTTTGTTATGTGAGCCAATCTTACAGGAGTTAGATGATATCTCAAAGTGGTTTTGATTTGCATTTCTCTGATGATTAAAGATGAACATTTTTTCATGTGTCTGTAGGCCATGCGGCTATCTTCTTCAGAGATGCTTCTGTTCAAGTCCTTGCCCACAATGAAATGGGATTACTTGTTCTTTTCTTATTAATAAGTTTGAGTTCTCTGTGAATTCTGGTTATTAAACCTTTGACAGAAGTATAACCTACAAATATCCTCTCCCATTTGGAGAGCTGTCTGCTTGCTTTTCTTACTGTGTTCTTGGCTGTGCAGAAGCTTTTTAGTTTGATTAGAACCCAGTAATGTATTTTTGATGTTATTTCCATTGCCCAGGGGTCCTCCTCATAAAGTATTCTCCCAGACCAATTTCTTCAAGTGTTTCTCTTGCACTCTCTCCAAGAATCTTTATAGTTTCATGTCTTAAGTTTAAATCTTTTATCCAGTGAGAGTCAATTTTTGTTAATGGTGAAAGGTGTGGGTCCAGGTTCAGTCTCCTACAAGTCGCCAGATCTTTAAAGTATTGTGGTGAAAACCACTATTTATTTATTTATTTATTCATTCATTCATTCATTTGAAAATCATATTTTAAAATATAAAAATAATTAATTGAAATTCATTTGGGACCAGGAATATATTAAATGGTTGCTAGACAAATACAAAGCTTGTTAGAACTAGACATGTAATAAAGACAGGGGCAGCACCCATAGCTCAGTGGGTGGGGCGCCGACTACATACACCAAGGCTGGGTTCGAACCCAGCTGGGGGTCAGCTAAATAACAACAATGACAACCGCAACAACAACAAAAATAACTGGGCATTGTCGTGGACATCTGTAGTCCCAGGTACTTGGGAGGCTGAGGGAAGAGAATCGCTTGAGCTCCAAAGTTTGAGGTTGTTATGAGCTGTCATGCCACATCACTCTACCAAGGGCAACAGCTTGAGACTCTGTCTCAAAAATAAATAAATAAATAAATACATAATTAAAGACATACAAGATACAGAGGATTGTTTTCTAAACTCCGAATGTCAGAAACCTCGCCCACCTACGAAGCCATAAAGCTATCCATATGGTAAATGTTTAAACAGTTTACTACTCTATATGAGTAGATGTGCTATCTTTCATTAAAATGAAATTAGATAAATTAGACATTTGTTTGGAGGGCAGAAGGCTATCCTTATCTTCTTAAATGTATGTATGAGAAATAATTGTAATGAGAAATTTCATGGTAAGTGGGAAACTTTGTTTCACTGTAATTTCCATGTAGTGAATTAGTGAACAGTGCAAAAAAGTCATTAAAAAAAAAAAAACAAAAAACCTCTTTGATGTAGCTATAAGCAAATCAGAAGAAATCAAGGTAGATGAATTTTTTTTGTTGCATTTTAATAGATGCAAGCCTGTCCAGGCTGCATGTTTGTTTCATTAAGGTAAAAACATTTACATTCTCCTGAGCTATCATGATCATTTTGACCCTCAGCTGTGGTTATATAAACCTGCCTAGTTTTTTGAAATTAAAATTGATTGTATTTTTGTACCAACTGATATTTTTTCCTTACTACACAGAACTAATTGGTATATTTTAGAAATTCAAAATTAGTAGCACCATGTAAAGTTTAAACTTAAATTTCATAGTATTAGGAATAACATCTGCTGAAGATTATCTTCTGCCTTCATGATGTCATGAGGCCTTTTTGTCCAGTTCAAGAGAATTTTCATTTGCATCCTACTTCATGCTTGAGTTTTGTTAACCTAATTATATGTTTTACAAGGTTAAGATCCATATCTTTGTTTCATTGAAAATTAATTATATCAACTAACGCAATCCTCAGCATATAGTGCGTATTCGTGAAAAGGGCCTGTAATATTTTTCCTGTGTCTTCAAGTTTTTTTATATTTTAAGTACTTGGTTTGAAGGGATAACATAAAAATGTCAGTTTGTAGATTTATAAATAATTTGCCTTGAACTCACTTCTCTGCACAATTTTTTTACTTTATGGAATCTGTGGTGAAAAGTATTGGCCTGTTGATTTCTTTTTTAAGTGCTATTAACTTGTTCCAAGGAACTAGGCTGTGCTTCATTTTATAGATCTATAGCTTGAGTGAAAATCATCTGTTCTTTGTTTAGACATCTCATGAATTTGCTGGAACTCTAGAAACAATTATATCATGTCTTTATATTCAACTTAGATGGTTTTGGTACAACATGTGTTTCTTTAAAAAAAATTAGCTTGCGTCTGGTCATTAAGTCGGGGAGTTAGGTCCATGTAATGTAGAATGGCATCAGCTCATAGATGTTTGCAAAATAGGATAGCATTACAACCTCAGAAGGAAAGGGGGAAAAATGTCAAAATGGTTGATGCACCAGAATCAGAAGCCTTTAAATATTCCTTTTGGAAAATTAAAAATAAGCACCTGCTATTAACTGACGTCCAGAAAGATGCCCCAGCTCCTGGGAGCTTGACTTCCTTTTGAGCTGATGTTAATGGCAGCTTCACTTGGCAGAGGTACAGAGCTCTCTTCCCCATTGCACTGTGTGCCTCATTCCTTCTCCAATTAACATCATCAATATTTCCATTCTTTAGTTTTTATGCATTTCAAATATCCATGGAGTCTGTAAATACCAATTAGAGTCCTCTTGTACATTTTGTCCTTTGTACTATTTTTTACCACAAACTACCCCCACACAAACACACACACACACACACACACACACACACACACACACACACAGTATGAGAGTTTTTTAGAACTCAAAATTGTTTTAGGAAAATTTATAGTGAACAAAAAACTTCTGATTCTCCACATTTCCATGCTGGCTTGCAGGAAGTGAGCTTGCCTGAATTTTACATTAAAGTCTTTCAGATACTTTACTCATATCAACTATGAGGGGCATGGTGGCCATCGGAACTTCACGGTTTCTGAGTTCAGAAAGTTAAATTGTATTAACACCTTGAGACTTTTAACTCTCAACAGCAGTCCACCAGGCATGGATGTACATAGCTATTTTATAGTAACAGCTCAGGAGAAGACCTTATTATACCCTCAGCTCATCCCCTGGTTTCAGGTTCATACTATGACTGCAACTTCCAAAATTTGGGAATTAACCTGCCTTTTATAGGTCAGCCTACTGCCAGTAATTTTAGGTTCAGCACATTATGTTAAATTCATAGGTTGAGAACACGTCTTTGTGACACTAATTTGTTTAATTTTGTAGAAGAGTATAGGGCAAGGAAAAAAAGGTGGGGCAGAGATGAATGTCAGTTTAGCTCACCACGTCTCTTCAGTCTAGTGAGACCACTCACAACTCCTCTTTGACAGCAAAGGGGTGAAGTGAGGCATTTGAGCCTTCCTTTTAGAAGGCTCAGGCTACAAACAAGAACTAACATTCTTGCAATAGTTCGTGAACATTTAGCATCCAGATCCCAGCTAGAGAATCACTTGGTTACAAGCTCAGCAACACCAAAGGAAGGTCTACTGTTTATGGTTCATTCACAGTTCTTCTAGCCTAGTTTTGGTTTGCCAGGCAGGTGTTATTTATTTATTTTTTTTTTAGCAAGTGAACAGTTTATTAAGAATTAAACAAAGGTATGATGTGATACAGTACAAGCAAGACACTCAAGATAGGTATAATAGTACTACTCACACAAAAACTTAAATTTCACCTCAAAAAAAAATCACAGGTATTATTTTTATCATAAGCAATGTGGCCTGGTAAAACAGCTGAAATTTCACGTTTGTGG
>CAUYRH010072224.1:0-25641 GCA_963574655.1 Perodicticus potto
CCACCTGCCTCGGCCTCTCAAGAGTGCTAGGATTACAGGCGTGAGCCACTGCGCCCAGACCATATTTCTCTCTAATTGAAGAGTCCAGGGCTTCCCTCTCATGTGCCAAGTAACCAACAGAGCACTCTCCAAGGAAAGTCATTATCCTAGTTAGCTCAGAGTAAGTAATTATGCCACTCACCTGCTTAAGCCTTTCTATATCACTCCTCTATTGCTCTTAGGCCAAGGGATAAAAATCTTTAAACTAGCCGTCTGGTCTTACAAGTCCTTGGTTCCTCCCTGGCTCTCCAGCCTCACCTGTACCATTCACCCCTGGGCTGTGTGCTTCAGACCAGATGGCAACTGGCTTCTCTCAGATCCTCAAGCTCTTTATTGTCTCAGGGCTTTAACAAGGCTTCTGTCTACTATGTCCTACTCTTTTCTCTTTAATTTACTCAATCTTCAGATCTGCTCAAAGTTTACTTCCTTAAGAAAGCCTTCTCTGATGAAGTAGAATAAGTGCTCTTATTTTCTTTCTTTCTTTTCTTTTCTTTTTTTTTAGAGACAGAGTCTTACTTTGTCACCCTTGGTAGAGTGCCGTGGCATCACAACTCACAGCAACCTCTAGCTCTTGGGCTTAAGTGATTCTCTTGCCTCAGCCTCCCGAGTAGCTGGGACTATAGGCACCTGCCACAATGCCCAGCTATTTTTTGTTGCAGTTTGGCCGGGGCTGGGTTCAAATCCTCCACTCCTGGTATATGGGGCCGGCGCCCTACTCACTGAGCCACGGGCGCTGCCCATATATTTTCTTATACTTACTTAAAGTCTAGTCCATAAGCTCCACAAGAACAAGAAATATGTTTGTTTTGTTCAAAGTTTTGTTCTTAGTGCCTAATAATGACCCAATACATGATAGGCATTCAATTAATATTTGTTGAACATAGGATTTAATGCCTTGATTTAGTGCCTTGCCTCTTTGACTTCTTATTCATAAAGTAAAAGTTTAGAGTTGGAAGGACTTCAGGGACCATTTATCTAACACTTTAATTTTACGTTTGGGAAACTAAGGTCCAAAGGGAGATGATGTAACCTGCCAAAAGCAACAAGTAATGAAATAGCAATTTGAATCAGCAATTTTTCCTCAACACAAAAGCTTTCCAGGTCTTTGTGTCCAGAGCCTTTTCATTCTATCCCCAGCTACCAAGAACTTACTATGTTCCTGGACAGGGTTGTGACATGCAATGATACATGTTCATTAAAAACATCGTGTCATCCTTTGGGCTTTGTGATCAGTGCTGTCTTGGGCAGGGCTTCAACCAAAGTCTTTCCTTTGCAAGGGTTCTCAATAAAGCTTTGAACTGAATTCTTCATCTCTAAATTAGCTGAATGTTTCAAACCTCTGGCTCCTGCCTGAGACTAACAGCCTGTACTTGACCTCTTACCAGATAGAGAGTTGCTAATCTGCTCCTGCCTGTCTTAACTCCTGGCTAGGTTATCGCACACTCCTGAGCAACATGTTTTACCTATATAAACAGCAAGGTACCTAAGGCTTTTCTCTTTGCAGTCACTTGGGAGAAAACAATGCATATCTAAAAGAGGAACTCCGTGCCTAGACAGGAACCTTGTCTACTTTGCAGCAAACGGAGGTAAGCCTAGTTTGGGGAAAATGGCAAACAATCATTTTGAATTAAGCACCTGAGTAGCATGAATTCTACCCCATTCCACTCCCTAAAATTCCTTTTTTTCCTAATGTTAGTATTTTAGAAATCTAGACATTTTAAACCGTAGGAAATTTAGATCACAATAACATAAAATATGAGAATTCACTATGATCTTTATTTTAAAGAATTAAATGAACTTACAGGGATATGTGGCAGTGTAATTGTGACTTCATCTCCTTTGCCAACCTGAAGCTCTCCTTCACATGAAGTGTCTATAGATGCTGGCTTAAAGTCATCTAAAGGAAAAGGATAAAACACTTAACCCCAGGTTATTTATAAGGGTTTCCTCAGTATTTTCACTTAAGAGTGGGTTTTTATTACTCAGATAAGGACAATAAAAATGGTTTAGAAGTCTTCAAAACAATATGGAAAACTTCAGTACACAAAAATAGAGAAGACAGTACTATGAACCCTGGTATACCATCATCCAGCTTCAATTACTACCAACTCAGGGAGGATGGTTTCATCTACAAGATCCACAGATTTTTCCTCTGACCTCTCACTTGATTATTTTGGGAGGAAAAGCTAGAATTTACATATCATTTTATTAAACAAAGATAATAAAAGAGATACATGAAAATTAATGCCTCATCATCCATAAGGTGTTTCATTAGAGTTATGAGGATCAAAAGCAACAGAGCACATGAAAAAGATTGTGACTATAAAACCTGTGTGAAATATAAATGGCCACAGCATCATAAAAGCTGATTTCATTTTGAACAGACAATGCTAAAATTAGAATTTGTCACATTCAAGTTCCATAGCTTTAGTAAAGATACTTTTGTAGATGTTCAGAGCAGACAGCTTAACTATCTCTAAAAGTTAATTCTGCTCATATTTCTGAATTGCAGTTAGAATACAACATGAATAACCATCTTCCTTCACATAAACACACATCTGCCTCAAACTGCAGGTCAGGTGCATAAATGAATGGTGGTCTCATTTAAATTCCACATTGCCCTTCACTAGAGGAAAACATCAACTTAGCAAACTGCTCAGGAAATGATGTTCTTATATTCCCAACTTCTCTCTCTAAAAGAGCTGAATGTGCCGTCAGTAAGAAGCATAGTAAAGGCAAGTAGCCACATAAAGCTGTAACTTAAATACCTAACACGTCCTCTTCATGTATGTTGAGTCACATCTATTAGCTCCTCTGACAAAAACAAGTCTTAACCAGCGTCAGTGCTACAGGAAATCAAAAAGCTATGAATCATGGAGGGATGCTCAGTCAGCCAATTCCTAATAACCAGAGTGCACTGTCCAAACAGAGGCCACAATCATGTAGAAAAAGGCCCAGTATAATGACTATTTCAAAATTCCTTATGCCTGCTCTCTTCTTCCAAACATAGATCAAGGGTGGTGACTGTGGCTCTCGGAGTAGGTAGGGCACCAGCCCCTTAGACTGGAGGTGGCGGGTTCAAACCCAGTCCCAGCCAAAAACTGCTTTAAAATATATATATATACTTATATATAGATCAAGCTTTAACCTATTCCCAGTTCACAAATTCTAATGTTATTCTTTAACCACCGAGGGACTTGGTCCAGGGGAAAACTCATAGTATAAGTGATCTCAAAAGACATCAAAGTCAAACAAAGCACTGAAAGAAGAGGAAGACTCCTGATGCGGCGCAGAGAGAATGAAGACTATTTGGCAGTACAGGGGACAAAGGGCAGTATCAGGATGTCCAGGAGTAAGATCGAGGAGGAAAGAAGGCTGAGCAAATCAGGGAAGAGAATGTATTAGGAGGGAATAGATGAGCCCGTAGCAAACGCTAAGAGTATTTTCTATATGGAAAGCCCTGATGGAGTAATGTGGGGGGGGGGGGGAGGAAAGTTCCGAGGAAGAACTGGTCTCCTTTAGCTTAAGGACGGGGGGGTGGGGGTGGATAGAAACGAAAAAGAACCAGTAACTTTTGGAATTATGAGATAGAAGAATAGTTGGGAGTGACGAAAGCTTGGGAGGTCCGATCCAAAGGAACAAAACGAGGTTCCGGAGAAACTGGGGTAAGAGAAGAACTGACTCTGGCAAGGAGTTCCCTGGACTTCGGAGGACAGAGAGAAAGGAGTCGAGATGGGCAGGTGGCTGCTGGAGCGGACGCAGGGGACCGTGGGAGCGCTGACTTACAGCGAATGGTGTGGAAGGAGGCTCGCGGCCGCTTCTCGAAGCTCTCCCCGAGCCGCAGGCAATGTTCCTCGCGGTCCAGCAGTGGGTTCGCGGTCCCGTTCATGGCCACACACGGGCCTAGCGCCCAGAGCGGCGCTCTCCGGGCGCGGGCGCGGCCGCAGCCCGGGCTTCCGGCTCCGGCGCCTGGGAGGACGGTGCTCCCGGGATAGCACTCCGGAGCGCACCGAGACCCCAGCCGGCTCCCACCGGAGGCCGGAAGTAAGTCTTCTCGGCGCCGGGGTTGGGGGAGACTCTGAGGAAAGAAGGTCGCGGGACTTCCGGCGTCAAGGAGGGACTTCCGTGTTCCCAGCGGAAGTGGCGGGGGCGGTGCCATGGCGGAAGAATTACGCCGGGAGTATCCCAATTCGAGGTCCTTAGGCTTGGCTTGTCCAGACTCAGGCTTTTTCCGCTGCTGCTTCCAAATTCTGCTTTTTAGGCTTGGGCCCAGCTGCGGGGTGAGTACGCCTGGCCCCACCCCTAGAGGTTAATTTAGGAAGTGATGACGGTGAGCCCAGAGCGAGGCTGACTAGATTAACGCCGGTCTGGTAGCAAAACATGGGCGGCCCTCCGCGGGTCCCGTGCGGTCTAGTTTAGCCGGAGTGTCTTGAGAGGGAAGGATCCTAGGGACCTCTCTTAGCGCAGTGATGGCGGTGCGAGGGCTTCAGTCCCTGGAAAGCGGCGCCCTTTCTGGTTCGTGCGACGGCGTCTTGTGAATGGGATCAGAAACGGAGGCCGCTCAGGTTCAGCGTCATCTCCTTCGAAAAAACGCAGCTGCTGCTCTCGGGAGACAATGACCCCACTTGTCTGACAGTTGATTACCGCTTCCAGTGCAGGCCGTGGTTGTGGTTTTTAAGTCACCGCTTTCTGGGACCCCGAAAATTGATGAGTGTTCTCCCCAAGGTTTCTCAGTCAATTCATGGAAGGGTACTTTTCCTAAACTAAACCGATTGATTGTAATAATTGGCTCATTTTGGTTTGAATTAGAGTCGGATGCATGCGACCATCCTGATCAGGGAAGGTAAGCTCTCTGCAGGTCGGGACTATGACTTGGTCGTCTTTGTGACCTTTACTCACATAACAGGATTTTTGTTAGTGTCAGCATCTGGTAAATGTTTGGTAAGTTGAACCTAGTGTCGTGAAGAATTGTTCTAGAACCACTGACTCAGTGTGTTGACTTATTAGAACCACTAAACAGAATCTCATTCTTTTTCTTCGGAAGCACCTTGTGCTATCTGAGGCGTGGAAACCCACCTGAGGAAACGTATCTGAGATAACCCACTGTCTGCGGTATCAGCTCGGACACCTCGGGTTATTTAGGGATGGAGAATGTTCAGCAGTGTTAAGTGTATTACCGTCAATTTCTGAGATGGCTTCATTGCAAAGGAAAGGGGTGCAGGCAAGGATCCTCAGCTCTGAAGAAGAGGAGAAACTGAAAAGAGACCAACGTTTGGTGCCTGATTTTAAACAGCAAAAACTGGAAAAAGAAGCTCAGAAGAACTGGGACCTTTTTTACAAAAGAAATAGCACTAATTTCTTCAAAGATAGACACTGGACAACTAGAGAGTTTGAGGAACTAAGATCATGTAGAGAGGTAAGCAAATACTACACTTTATCTGAGTTCTTCATTTAAAATCAGTAAAAGACGGGTAGAGAATTAATAAAGCCTATTATCAAAATGTTTTGCACCTCGGGAGAAAAATACACTGTTCGGTCTTAAGTAGTTTTTAGCCGTTTCTGGTTTAATACATCGGAGAGAGAATTTTAGTGGGTCACTTTCTACTTCTTTAATGCTTAGCTGAAAGTTGTGAACATTAAATACTAAATTCAAGAGCCAGGCTTAGTGACTTGGGCCTATAGCCCCAGCTACTCCAGAGGCTGAGGCAGGAGGATAACTTGAGCCCAGGAGTTTGAGGCTATAGTCTGTGATGTTAGTGGCTATGAATAGCCACTGCATGCACTCCAGCCAGGGCAATATAGTGAGACTTTGTCTCTTAAGTAAAACTAAGTAAATAAATATGTAGTGAATGACTTAAGTGACAGATTCAAGATGATAATTGTTAATGTTAGTGAACTATTTACCATGGCCCTTTTAAAAGAACTTTACATGTGTTTTATCATTTAAGCCTTATAATAACTCTGTGAAGTTCAGGTTTTCAGGTGAAATTGAGACAAAGAGCTGTGTAAGTGATTTATCCAAAGATAGAATATGGGGGCAGGGAAGGTGTTGGGATTTGAGGGCAAGCAGTTTAACTCCGCAGCTTATTCCGTTAGCCATTAGTTTGGTTTGTTTCTTCATTATGCACATGTAATGAACTGTAACTTTGGGTTCTCTTTCTCCAGTTTGAAGATCAAAAGTTAACAGTGCTGGAAGCTGGCTGTGGGGTTGGAAACTGTTTATTTCCGCTTTTAGAAGAAGATGTGAATATCTTTGCCTATGCCTGTGATTTTTCTCCAAGAGCAGTTGAATATGTTAAGGTTGGTGCACCACGCATGTGTTCTGCTCTGTTTATATTTTCTTAGATTTGTTTGACCTGCCCTCTACCCTTTGCCCAATTCCAGTCTTCCCTGGAGCTAACCAGCTGTGATCACCATGAGTCTTGTTTTCCTGTTCACCTGTGTATACAATACATACGGAAACACAGGTTTATTCAAGAAAAGTAGGAAAAAATTACCATAACAACATCCGTATACTTAATGCCTTTTGCTGTATAGATTTTTGACTGAATTAATTTAAAATAAATTACAAACATAAGGACATTTGACTTCTAAATATATCTGTATACATCTGGGGGTGGGGGGTCTTTTCTACATGACCACAATAAACTTATCATAGCTGACAAAAATAACTATAATCTCCTAATGTCATTAATTCAAGTTCCAATTCAGAGGTCACCAAATAGTTCCAGGTGTCTTTTATTATCATTTTTACTCCACTTAAGGGCTATCGCTTAATTTTTCCATTATGTCCTCTACATCTGCTGATTCTAAAATACTTCTACTCTACCCCTTACCTTTTTCCCCACTTACAATGAATTCTTGTAGAGATCAAGCCAGTTTTCTATAATAAAGTACCACATTCCAGATTGGTCAGATTGTTTCTTTATGTTGTTATTTAGCTTGTTTCTCTATCTTTTGTATTTCCTATAACCTAGAAGTTAAATTTAAGTCAGACAAAATAATATTTGTGAAAAACATTTTAACAGGTAATGTTGTATTTTGCATGTTATGTCCTGTTAAGAGGCAGTATTGTCTGGTGATCTCACTATAAGTGATATCATAATAATTTTGGCCAAAGGGTTAAGGTAGTAACTGCCTAAGTCCCCTGTTACAAAAATGTTTCCCTTTTGCCATTAACTCACATGTGGGGGACACTTTGACAACATGCAAATGACTAATTCCCCATCAACCTTTCACAGTTTTAGCATTCACTAAACTTTTTCAATAGTGGTGGTATCACATTTATTATAACTTGCTTTCTTTACATTAGTATATCTTATGGTTTTTAATATTAGTAATGTAGATTTTATTTACCTGTTAAAGTATTCCGTAGAATAAATATACCATACTTTAATAGTTGCCCTGTTGATACTCATTTGAATCACTTCTAATTTTTTGCTCTTACAAATAGGGTTAATGTGACCAGCATCGTACACGTGCTTCCCAAAACACGTGTGTACACATTTCTCTGTGATGAGTAATGGAAGAAGTAGAATTCCATGGAAGAAGAGCATGTACTTTTAAATTTTAATAGATAATGCCAAGTTTCCTTCCAAAAAGATCATATCAGTTTATAATTTCACCAATAATATAAAGGTACCTTTTTTGCTATTTCCTCGACGTTTGATACCAGTCTTTTTTATATTTACTAATCTTATGGGCAGAAAATGTCTCCATATTTTAATTTATTTTTTTCCGAATTACCAGAGAGGTTAAACTAATTCATAATATGTAAGTAGTGTTAGTTACTTCTAAGTTTTTTTATTCTGCATGTTTATTGAGAGCTTAATGTATGACAGTCACTGTTCTAAACACTGGAGCTAAGCAGTGAACAGACAGGCAAAAGTCCCTACCCTTTTGAAGCTTTATTATAGTAAGAATTGTCTCTTTTGGCTTGGTGCCTGTGGCTTAAGTGGCTAAGGTGCCAGCCACATACAGCTGAGCTGGCAGGTTCGAATCCAGCCTGGGCCCGCCAAACAACAATGATGGCTGCAACCAAAAAATAGCCGGGTGTTGTGGCAGGCACCTGTAGTCCCAGCTACTTGGGAGGCCGAGCCCAGGAGTTGGAGATTGCTGTGAGCTCTGATGCCATGGCACTCTACCCAGGACAACAGCTTGAGGCTCTGTCTCAAAACAAAAAAATAAAAAAGAATTGTCTCTTTTTAACCTTTGTACTTTTTTCTATTGGTTTGTCATTTTCTTTCTTTTTTTTCCAGGATATATTCTGAATCTCCTGATATATATATATACACATATATATATCAAAAATTTCTTCCAGTTTAGGCAGCATTGTTTTATGGTATCTCTTCCCTTTCATGGGATGTAAATTACGTCAAATATATTAATCTTTTCCTTTTGAGGTGCTTAAGCTTTATGTCTGGTTTAGGATTTCTTTACTCTTAGGATTTAGACACAATCAGCTATATTTTACTTTTATAATTTTCATTATGTTTTTTAGTTAATCTGGAAAAATTGTTACTCATTACTTTTCTTCAGATACTTTCTTCAGGTCTCACTCTCTTCTTCTGAGGTTGCAGTTACATGTATGTTACACGATTTGCTATTGCCCTACAGCTCTTAAATGCTGTGTTTTAGCATCTCCCCTGCCCCTGCACTCATAGCTCACAGCAACCTCCAACTTTTGGGCTCAAGTGATCCTCTTGCGTTAGTTTTTCTATCTTTAGTAAAGACGGGGGCAGGGGGGTCTTGCTTTTGCTCAGGTTGGTTTTGAACTCATGAGCTCAAGCAATCCACCCACCTCAGCCTCCCAGAGTGCTAGAATTACAGGCATGAGCTACCGTACCCAGCCATTTTTTAGCATTTCCATTTGAATCTTTTTTTTAGTTTCCATCCCTGAAGTTACTTGTCTGATTTTACGTGTTGTCTTTTACATTAGAGCCTTTAATTTAATCAAGGTTATTTATTTATTTATTTTTTGTTTGTTTTGAGACAGAACCTCAAGCTGTCACCCTGGATAGAGTGCTGTGGCATCACAGCTCACAGCAACCTCCAATTCCTGGGCTCAAGCAAGTCTCTTGCCTACGCCTCCCAAGTAGCTGGGACTACAGGCACCTGCCACAACGCCCGGCCATTTTTTTGGTTGCAGCCATCATTGTTGTTTGGCGGGCCCGGGCTGGATTTGAACCCCGCCAGCTCAGGTGTACGTGACTGGTGCCTTAGCCCATTGAGCCACAGGCGCTGAGCCAAATCAAGGTTATTCTAAATGTCCCACTTTTTAGTTCCAATATCTGTGTTATATTTGAGTCTGGCTCTAATGCTTTCTTTGTTTCTTTGGACTGTATTTTTCTTTTCTTTTCTTTTTTTTTTTTGCAGTTTTTGGCCAGGGCTGGATTTGAACCCGCCACCTCCGGCATATGGGGCTGGTGCCCTACTCCTTTGAGTCACAGGCACTGCCCAGGACTATATTTTTCTTGCCTTTGGAATGCCATATATTTTGGGGTTGAAGTTGCAAATTTTATATAAGCAGTGGATACTGAGGTAATAGAGATTTTTAATAATCTAGTCAGGAGTTGGGTTGTGTTTGAAGTCTGTTGTTGCTATAGCTGTCTGTGAGTTTTGTTGTTGCTATGGGCACCAGAGACTTCAGACTTCTCTCGTGACTTTGTTTTTGTCTTCTCTCTTGGCTTTAGGTCTTCTCTCTTTGTGCTGTTTCCCAAAAAGAGTCAATCTGTTAAAGCTTTTCCAGCTGCATTACTGTTGTTATTAGGAGACTTGGTGGCAAGGTGTGAAGGAGGGGATTGTTCTCTAATGTTCTTCTCCATTTTTGAACTATGTTGTGGCCCTGTGTCTCAAGGATGTGGCTTTCACAAGTGTTTATCTTTCTCCAAAAATAAAGCTTTTCTCCCTCTTTCTCCCCCAGCTGCAGGAGCAATCCACCGTGTCCTCTTCTATGATCTCAAGGCTCTTCTCCCTGCAGTTTAAGACTGAGTCTAGGCAGGATAACTCCTTTCTCTCAGCTGCAGTGGTATTCCACCAGCATCCTTAAGCTTTAGGCCACAGATAACCTTTCCGCTGCAGATTCAACCTTCTCTTCCTTAAAGTAGATGAGAAAGGCCAGCAGCAGAAAGAACACCATCGTCCTGTGAGGGCTTGATGATGTTCCTTGTGGAAATACCTGCAAGGGGTGGGAACATACTTATGAAGTCTAATACCTATCAATTTGTTAAATTTCTAGTTTTGTCTTCGAGTGCTTGGGTGTGTGTCTCTCTGAGGGGACCTGTCTGCCTCTCCAAATTTTAGTTTGAGGTGGCAGGTTGTTCTGTTTTTTTTTTTTGTTTGTTTGTTTGTTTTGTTTTTTTTGAAACGAGTCTTGCTCTTGCCCAGGATGGAGTGATTTGTACAATGTGTATAGCTCACCACAACCTTAAACTTCTGATTCAAGCAATCCTCCTAACTTCATCCTCTTGAGTAGCTGGCACTACCGGTGGTACCACCATACTTGGTTAATTTTTTAAATTTTTGGTAGAGAAGGGGTCTTACTTGTTGCCTGTGCTTGCTTGACCTCTGTTGTTCTAGGTTGACAGGAAAGTTGTTACTTTGCTATCTTTCCAGTTTTTCTCTCCTTAAGTATGGGAGCTATGTCTTTCTACTTCTGAACATCTCTTGGTTGAAACCAGGAGTCCTTTAATGCACATAGGTAGCCAGTTGTGCTTTTATTCAAATAAGTAGCCAGTTGTCTGAACACAGTAAATTTAATGATAATTTAATTTTTCCTCACTGATAATTGTCACACTTATTGTCTACCTTTTAATCTAATTGTCACCTTTGTCTAGCTTAGAGAAAATGCTAAAATCCTAGGTGTGTATAAGTAGTAAACACAGGTCAGTGTTGGGGACTGTATTCTGTCTCTGTGATCTTATGGCTCCATTTTTAAATCACATTGTTTTATTTCTACATTTTATAGTCTGTCTTGATGTCCAGTAGTGTACCTTTTCCTTCATTGTTCTTCCTTTTAAAAATTGACTTGGCTATTCCTAAAGATTTTTACTTTCTTCTTTTATTTATTTTTTTTGAGACAAAAAGAAATATGTCTCTATGTTGCCCTTGGTAAAGCGCTGTAGCATCGTAGCTCACAGCAACCTCAAACTCAGGGGCTTAAGCGATTTTCTTACCTTAGTCTCCCAAGTGGCTTGAACTACACGCACCCGCCACAATGCCCAGCTATTTTTTTTTTTTTTTTTGTAGTTGTCGTTTAGAAGGCCCGGGCTGGGCTCTAACCCTCCAGCCTTGGTATATGTGGTCAGTGCCCTACTCACTGAGCTATGGGCACCGAGCGGAGATTTTTACTTTCTGATGAATAAGTTCCTAGAAAACTTTTGGGATTCAGTTGAGATTGCATTAGATTTAGAAGTGGAATTATGGGTAGAATTGACATCTTTTCAATATTTATTTTCCTGTCCATTAACTATATCGATCCAAGACCTCATTTACATATTTTTCTTCATAGTACAAGAACATATGTATTGAAGCCAAACAACTAGAGTGTACCAGAAACACAATTAGTCCAAAAAAAAAAAAAAACTTAGTTTCTTTAGCTTGCTGCATCAAGGGAGAATATACCCCAAAAGAACTGTGGGAGTATCTCAGTAAAAGGATTGATAGGGATTCTCATAGGGTTTAGGCTTGCAGTGGATAATTCAAAGGGGAATTAAGGAAGCAGAGGACAGTTTTAGACTACCATCCCTCTAGAAATACATGCTTGGAAAATGCTCATTTTTTGAATATGTAATAGACTGTATTCTATCCTCAGTTTAAAATAATTTGTCAAAATGAAATCTTGCCCCTTGAAGCAATGTTGAATATTACATGCTTTATATGCAAATGATTTATTACTCTGTTTTATCCAGTAACAAAGTGATTCTTGTTTATATGCCATGGTACACAAATGGAAATAGGATCACCTTTTGATGCTGTACTTTTCTGTGTATGTGAGTGTAGTTATTGCATTAAAATTCAGTTTTGTTTTTCCCCACTATAGCAAAATCCTTTGTATAACACAGAAAGATGCCAAGTATTCCAGTGTGATCTGACTAAAGATGACCTCCTGGATCATGTACCGCCAGAGTCAGTGGATGTTGTCATGTTGATATTCGTACTCTCAGCTGTTCACCCTGAGAAGATGCACCTTGTCCTACAAAATGTTTACAAGGTTAGTGATTTGGGGCCTACACTTCAGAGTTGGACAGTCCTGATCTGCAGCTTATCTTCTGTCTGATGCTTGTGTACTCTAGTCTAGATTGACATAGTCTCTCCATTTTTATTAGGTAGACTTTATAGTCAGTACATGGAAAAGAGTTCTTTGGTATAACATTCACCCTAAATTCTGATTTGTGGAAGCGCCATAGCTACTCTTCACAGATTGGCCAGCTGGAGCAAGGATGTTTTTGCATTTACCTGGATTCTGAGGAGTCCTGCAGGTAGATGAGAGAATGAGTGCGGGTCAGTGGTCAAGGGCACAAAAAGTCCTGAGAGTCCTCAGATGAGTGTGGTTCAGTGGTCAAGAGCACAAAGTCTGGAGTCAGAGTGCCTAGGTTCAAAGCCTGCCTTCACCACTCTGGCAGATTCCTTTACCTTTCTGAGCCTCAGTTTCTTTGACAGTAAAATGTTGAAGTAATAGTTCCTAGGTCATAGGAACATGATAAATGACTGTCTCAAAATAAATAAATAAATAAAAATAAAAATAGAAAAACTAGCCTCGCACTGTGGGAGGGTACCTATAGTCCCTGACTTCAGAAGCTGAAGCAAGAGGATTTCTTGAGCCTAAGACTTTGAGGTTGCTGTGAGCTATGATTATGCTGTGGCCTCAACCCAGGGTGACAGAGTGAGACTCTCAAAGACAAAAAAAGAAAAACAAAATTTCAACTTTTTATGGAAACTTAAAATGCTTTCTAATAACATTCATGGTTATGTACTTTCCTAATTAATATATATCATTGTAAATCTAAACACAACTGTCATAAGCAAGTTTGAGAACAAAGACAAGTGGCTGATGGTAAGCTTGCAGCTGTCCTAGGGCACTGACGTGCAAGTTGCATACTCTAGAAAACCTACAAGCCTCAGCTACTCAGGGAGTCATGGGCCTTAAACAGTCTGCTTTTACAGAGTAAGGGAAGAGCATTCAGCAAGTTGAAAAAGTAGCTTCTGTATAGAGCTATACATTAAAGAGCTATACATTAAAATTTAGCCTTAGTTTTAATTGGTTTTTTTTTTGAGACAGAGCCTCAAGCTGTCACCCTGGGTAGAATGCCATGGCATCACAGCTCACAGCAACCCCCAATTCCTGGGCTCAAGTGATTCTCTTGTCTTGGCCTTCCAAACAACTGGGACTACAGGTGCCCGCCACAACGCCTGGCCATTTTTTAGTTGCAGCCGTCATTGTTGTTTGGCGGGCCCGGGCTGGATTCAAACCCACCAGCTCAGGTGTACATGGCTGGCGCTTTAGCCCGCTGAGCCACAGGCGCCAAGCCAGTTTTAATTGTTTTAAAATAAGTAATTAGGTAGAAAGTTCAAGACCCTAGGCGGGGCACAGTGGCTCATGCTTGTAAACCTAGTACTCTAGGAGGCTGGTTGATTGCCTGAGCTCACAGCTTTAAGACTAGTCTGAGCCAGAGCAAGACCTTGTCTCTAAAAAAAATAGCTGGGCATTGTGGCGGGCACCTGTAGCCTTAGCTAATTGGTAGGCTGAGGCAAGAGAATCACTTGAGCCCAAGAGTTTGAGTTTCCTATGAGCTATGATGCCACTGCACTCTATTGAGGGTGACAAAGCAAGACTCTGTCTAAAAAAAAAAGAAAGAAATTTAAGACCCGTAGAAGCATGTTAGGGAATTATTCTCACTTAAAAACAATATTTTTTAATATTTTAGTTTTTTATTTATATATTTTTTAGAGATAGGATCTCTATCTGTCCCAAGGCTGGAGTATAGTGGCTCATTCACAGCTCACTGCTATCTTGAACTCCTGGGCTCATGTAATCCTCCCACCTCAGTCTCTCAAGCAGTTAGGAGTATAGGCGTATGCCACCACACCTTGCCAATTTTTAAATTATTTTTTTTAGACATGGAGTCTCACTATGTTGTCCTGGCTGGTCTCAAATTCCTGGCCTTAAATAGTCCTCCCAAAGTCCTAGGATTACATGTGTGAGCCACCAACCCAACAAACTTTAGACTTCTGCATGTGAGTTTTGTAAGATTTTTTTTGTCTTTAATTCCATTCTGATTCTGTTATCTGAGCAGTTGAGAACCCAGCATTTACTCACAAAAGGGCATTGGACCTTCATCTAGACAAAGGAAAAAAGGACATAAGGAAAAGAGGGAAAGATTGTCTGATTTGTAAGTCCAGGTGAAGGATTATTAAAAGTGGGAAACTAACCAGATGTGTTGACTCATACCTGTAATTCTAACACTTCAGGAGACTGAGGTGGGAGAATCACTTGAGGCCAGGAGTTCAAGACCAGCCTGAGCAACATAGAAAGACTGTGTCTCGACAGAAAAATTTTTAGACAATTAGCCAAGCATGGTAGTACACAATCTGGCCTGACAAAGCATGATTCTGTTAACATAGCAAGACTAAAAAAATAAAAGAAACTAAAAAGGCAACTTGGGGAAAGTAATTTATAATTCATCTACCTGACAAAAAATTAATATCTAAAATATATAAAGAATTCCTGTCTATCTATAAGAAAGACAAGTTAATAGAAAAATAGGTAGGCATAAATAGTCACTTTATGGAAGAGAACATACAAATTGTGTGTTAACATATGAAAAGATGACTTCAGTAACCCAGAAAATGTAATATAAAACCATAATGAGATACTGTTGGATTAGCAAAATTAAGTAGTCTCATAAAGCCAAGTATTAATAAGGATATGGATCAATAAGACCCCTGTACTTTTCTGGTAAGAGTATAAATTGGTATAACCACTTTGGAAATCAGTTTGACATAATTTTTTAAAGTTGATCATTTGCATTCATATGACCTAGCAGTTCTGCTTCTACATATATTCCCTAAGAAACTGACCCCCACAAACCAAGATACTCATAGGAGAGTGTTCATGGCAGCGGTGTCTATGATAGCTAAAAAGTTGAAAATAGGCTTGGTGTCTGTGGCTCAACGGACTAAGGCGCCAGCCATGTACACCTGAGCTGGCAGGTTCAAATCCAGCCCGGGCCCGCCAAACAACAATAATGGCTGCAACCAAAAAATGGCCGGGCGTTGTGGCGGGCGCCTATAGTCTCAGCTACTTGGGAGGCGGAGGCAAGAGACTCGCTTGGGTCCAGGAAGTGGAGGTTGCTGTGAGCTGTGATGCCACAGCACTCTATCCAGGGTGACAGCTTGAGGCTCTGTCTCAAAAAAAAAAAAAAGTTGAAAATAGGGCAGTGCCTGTGGCTCAGTGGGTAGAGCCGTTGGCCCCATGTACCAAGAGTGGTGGGTTCGAATCCGGCCCTGGCCAACTGCAACAGAAAATAGTCGGGCATTATAGTAGGCACCTGTAGTCCCAGCTACTTGGGCGGCTGAGGCAAGAGAATTGCCTAAGCCCAGGAGTTGGAGGTTGCTGTGAGCTGTGATGCCACAGCACTCTACCGAAGGTGATAAAATGAGACTTCGTCTCTTAAAAACAAAAATTGAAAATAACCCAGAAGTCATCAATAGATAAATAAACTGTGGCATGTTCAGTGAAATAGTGTTCAGCACTAAAAAAGAATGACCTCAGCTATACACAGTGACGTGGACTGATTTTCAGAAAGTAAGCTTCTGAAGACTGCTGATAGCAAGCATACTGTTGTTGAGCGACCTCCTCACCCCACCTGACCCCACACCAAAGAACAGAAAAAAGCAATGGACTGATAACATGGATTTAGGCTGGTGGGGCTCTAGGGGAGCGTTTGGTGCCATGAACTCCCTCGGTATTCTGGTGAAACCTGAACCCCTCAGAATATTAACTGTTAATATTCTGGACCCCTCAGAATATTAACTGTCTAAAATAAAATAGATTACAAAGGAAACCATGGTTTCAGTAATATATGGGATTGAGGGGGAGGTTGTTTATTTTTTTGTTTTGAGACAGAGTCTCACTTTGTCACCCTTACAGTGCCATGGTGTCATGGCTCACAGCAACCTCAAATTCTAGGGCTCAAGCTATACTCTTGCATCGGCTTCCCAAGTAGCTGGGACTCTAGGAGCTTGACACAATGCCCATCTACTTTTTTTAGAGACGGTGTCTTATTCTTGCTCAGGCTGGTCTCCCAACTTCTGACCTTAAGCGATCCACCCCCCTTGGCCTCCCAAAGTGCTAAGATTACAGGGATGAGCCACCATACCCAGCCTACAGTCATATATATTATAAAACAATTTTTAATGTGATAAGTCATCTTGAACACATTAATTAACAAGATTCCTAGTGGTTGGTTTAATGAATACCATGATTTTGAAGTAGTGGTGAATATAAATTGAAGTATGTGCAAAAACTGTAGCGTGATAAGGGGATATTTGTGATTTCTATTAGTATCAGAATTTTGGTTTCCTGCATTCATAATTGAAGTAAGGGCCAGACACGGTAACTCGCACCTGTAACTCTAGTACTCTGAGAGGCCAAGGTGGGTAGATTGCTTGAACTCAGGAGTTGGAGACCAGCCTGAGGAAGAGCAATACCCTGTCTACTAACAATAGAAAAACTAGGGCGGTGCCCGTGGCTCAGAACCTGGCCCTGGCCAGACTGCAACAAAAAATAGCCGAGCTTTGTGGCAGGTGCCTGTAGTCCCAGCGACTCAGGAGGCTGAGGCAAAAGAATCACCTAAGCTCAGGAGTTGGAAGTTGCTATGAGCTGTGACACCACAGCACTCTACCGAGGGCGATAAAGTGAGACTCTGTCTCTAAAAAAAAAAATAGAAAAACTAGCCAGGCCTTGTGGCAGGTACTTATAATCCCAGCTACTCAGGAGGCTGAGGCCAGACAATTACTTGAGCCCAAGAATTTGAGGTTGCTGTGAGCTATGACCATGGCACTCAACCCAGGGTGACAGAGTGAGACTCTGTCTCAAAAAACAAAACAAAACAAAAAAACATTATTGAAGTGATGCTAAGTTTCCATTGGAAGTAGTAAAAATAAAGGTGTAACTTTGTTTTCTACCTAAATTCACAGCCCCCCTGAATTCTAACCTGGGAGGCTTTGGGCTTATGGACTCTTAAGGCAGCAGTTCTCAACCTGTGGGTTGTGACCCACAAGAACTGTATTAAAGGGCCACAGCATTAGGAAGGTTGAGAACCACTGCTCGAAGGACTCTTATTCCAGGGGAAGTCTAGGGGTGGGGTGCAAGGGACAAACACATAGGCAGTTGCAGAGTTGCAGCAATGTTGATAATATTCTGGTTGCTACCCTGAGTGGTGAGTTTACTTTTTAATTCACAACTTACCTATATGTATATCTGAGTAAGCACTACCTAGATAGCGAATGGGTCTGATATCTCTGCAGGCTTCCCAGTGCTCCTCCATTACCCAGAGACTCCAGGAAACCACTGTTCTGACGTCTGCCATAGTTTTCATATACTATATAAATGTGTTGTCTATATCTTAGTAGGTATGCTAAATTAATAAAAGAAAAAAAGTGTCTTAAGTGGTCCCAGGCCATATCTTTCTTTAGTAACAGACCTCATTTCAGTATTCCTCCTATTTTTATCCCCCATAGAATCTTTTTTCAGCTGATCTGAAAAGAGTTGACAACTGCATTGGATTACCTTCTTCTCTCTACCATAATAGTGACTGACTCATTAATTCAAAATCATGTACTTCATCAGAAAATACCTAGAAGCTATCTCTCAGCCTGTTAAGACATCCTGTGGACAACTCTGAAGCCTTGCATGAACAACCACAATAATAAGCTATTGTAATACAGATTTAATTACTCCAGAATGTTCTCACCAGATAAATTTCCTGAATCACAGAATTTTAAATTGGAAGATAATCTTAAAGTTGAATTTCCTCATTTTGGGAATAGAGTGAAGTAAAAGTAGACTGAATTTGTCATCAGAAGACCTGAACTTTGGTCTTTCCTATCCCATTGACTTGTCATGAGAACTCAGGCAAGTAAGTCACCTTTACTATGAGACTTACTATTGTGAAGTATCAGTATAATAGTACCCAGTGTAGCCTACTTCTTAGAATTGTTGAAAGAATGAGAGAACATGCTGTAGCTCATGCCCAGCCAACTATGCAGTTTCACGATCAAGGAAGCATTAGTATTGTAACCATTATTTGACAAAAAGCCATATTCACAGGGATAAAATTACTTACTCAAGGTCATCCAATTAGTTGATCAAAGAACTGGGATTTGAATGAAAATTTCCAAATTTGTGAGTGGTGGTTCTTTTCCATGGACCCATATAGCCCTTCCTTCCTTTTGAAAGCTAAGTCTTTTGTGAACTAGGTTTTCCAGAATTTTCCCGTTTACTTTTTTTGTTTTGTTTTGTTTTGTTTTGTTTTTTTCCATTTCATCAGGCCCAGGCAAGGTTCGAACTTGCCATCCCTGGTGTGCAGGGTCAACATGGTAACCACTGAGCTATGGCACCCAGCTTCCCATATTTATAGTATAAAACTTAAGTGTTTCTGAATAGCCTAAGAATGTTTCTAAGAGTCTTTTTACTGACATTTAAAGTGTAAGCATTGACAAAAATGTACTGAGTAAATCTACTAGTGTACTGGAAAAGCATTGTGAACAATCTTTCTTACTCCATTCAGAAAATGGAAATATATCAAACTACATCTGGAAAAATTGGTAACGTATCACCTTCCAAAGGAGACAAAAGATCTTTTTTATAAGTGGTATATGTCCATTTTTTAAAAATGTCTTAAAAATCATTCCGAATGATACAATTTAATAAAATTGGGCTGGGGGTAATAGCTCATGCCTGTCATCCTAGCACCTGGAGAGGCCAAGGTGGGAGAATCACTCAAGACCAGGAGTTTGAAACCAGCCAGAACAACATAGTGAGACCTCAACTCTACAGAAAAATAGAAAAGTAAGGCCAATGTGGTCACACGTACAGTAGTCCCAGCTACTTAGGAGGCTGAGGAAGGAGGATCCCTCGAGGGAAGGGTATGAGGTTATAGTAAGCTATCATTGGGCCACTGCACATATGTACATACACATACACACAGAGATTTAATAAAATCATTGCTCCCTTTGAAGTTCATTCTCATTTGGTAGTGTTACATAATTTGAAATAATTTTCACACAAAAAGCAGTCACTATGTATACCAACTTTCATTCTGAAATGTATGTGGCTATTTGCTTTGTCATATAGGGGCATTCGTATACATACCCTGCTGATCATGCCTTCTAGTTTTTTTTTTTTTTTTTTTTTTTTTTGTAGAGACAGAGTCTCACTTTATCGCCCTCGTTGGAGTGCCGTGGCGACACATAGCTCACAGCAACCTCCAACTCCTGGGCTTAGGCAATTCTCTTGCCTCAGCCTCCAAGTAGCTGGGACTACAGGCGCCCGCCACAACAACCGACTATTTTTTTTTCTGTTTTTTTTGCAGTTCAGCCGAGGCCGGGCTTGAACCTGCTACCTTTGGTATGTGGGGCCGGCACGCTGCTCGATGAGCCACAGGCGCTGCCCCATGCCTTCTAATTTTTGAGACATCTACTCTGTGACATCTTAACTCCGGAAAGCTTTCATGTGCAACTCACCAACAATCTTCTTCTTCCCTAAACTATTGTACTCTGGCCTGATGATCTGCTCTTCATATCAAGAATACCAGCACAATGTGGGGGGTTTTTTGGTTGTGATTTTTTTAAAAGAGATAGGGTCTCACTCTGTCATCCAGGCTGGAGGACAGTATCTCAATCATGGCTCACCACAGTTTCAGACTCCTGGGCTCCTGCAATCTTCCTAAGTAGCAGGAATTACAGGCACAAACTACTGTACCCGACTGACCCACTCTTATATTATTTCTAGTAGAAATGGAGTGATACCCACCTACTCCACCCACCAAGACTAAGAAAAATCTGACTTTTCAGTATGAGACCTTTGAATCCTGACTCTTCCCCACTTAATGGGTAATGCTGGGTAATGGGCCAGTCACTTAACTTTTTTGAGTGTCAGTTTCCCCATCTGACCTTCCTCCTTCTACACTCCTTCCTCCCAGAATTGGGAAAAGGTAACAGAAAATGTCTGGTAAGCCTTCAAGTGCTAGGCATATATCAGTTATTAGCACATTGATTGACCTATACATTATTGGAGTATAGTTCTGACGCTCCGGGTGAGGACTACTAGCTCAAATCAGTAAAAAGTTCAAGTGAGGCTCGGTGCCCGTGGCTCAACGGGCTAAGGCGTCAGCCACGTACACCTGAGCTGGCAGGTTCAAATCCAGCCGGGGCCCGCCAAACAATGGTGGCTGCAACCAAAAAATGGCCGGGTGTTGTGGCGGGCACCTGTAGTCCCAGCTACTTGGGAGGCAGAGGCAGGAGACTCGCTTGAGCCCAGGAGTTGGAGGTTGCTGTGAGCTGTGAGGCCACGGCACTATCCATCCAGGGTGACAGCTTGAGGCTCTGTCTCAAAAAAAAAAAAGTTCAAGTGACATCCTATTTTTTTTAAAGAGACAGTCAAATACAGTTTGAGTGCTAGGAGATGGCTAATAAAAAGTGGGAGAAACTGCTTTAATGAGGAAAGGACTATTTCATTTATTGTCTTTAACATTTTAATTGTATGACATTGGATGTTCCAGAGTGCCCTTGGAGGGGCTCAAGAAGTGTCTCCAATGTTAAAGGGCCCTGTCAAGTCTTAACTATCCTGACTTAAAGGCCCTTTTTCTGGCTCGGTGCCTGTGGCTCAAGCGGCTAAGGTGCCAGCCACATACACCTGAACTGGCAGGTTCAAATCCAGCTCAGGTCCGCCAAACAACAATGATGGCTGCAACCAGAAAGTAGCTGGGTGTTGCGGCAGGCGCCTGTAGTCCCAGCTACTTGGGAGGCAGAGGCAGGAGAATTGCTTGAGTCCAGGAGTTAGAGGTTGCTGTGAGATGTAATGCCACAGCACTTTACTCAGGGTGACAGCTTGAGGCTCTGCCTCAAAAAAAAAAAAAAAAGACCTTTTTCCTTCACCTTATGGGTATTTCAGTTTTACCCTTTTCATAATTATCACACATCTAAGTTATTTTAATTCCTAATGTGATCAGATTTTATTTGAGTGGTTTCTCCAGAGTTACCTGCAACCTGCTTTTGTTTCCTAGGTATTAAAACCCGGCAAAAGCGTTTTGTTTCGTGACTATGGGATATATGATCATGCCATGCTTAGGTTTAAAGCCGGCAGCAAACTTGGAGAAAACTTTTATGTCAGACAAGATGGGACCAGATCATATTTTTTTACTGATGGTAAGATGAAGGGAACCTAGTTTAGAAATGTTTCATTTTTTTCTTTCTTTCTTCTTCTTTTTTTTTTTTTAATTGTCACTGCAGTGCTGGTTGGGGAGGGCCTTTTTTTTTTTTTTTTTTTTTGGTAGTGCCCGAGTTTTACTTTAACGCCCTCGGTCGAGTGCCGTGGGCCCTGGGGTCACACAGCTCACAGCAACCTCCAACTCCTGGGCTTAGACGATTTTCTCGCCACAGCCTCCTGAGTAGCTGGGACTACAGGAGACTGCCACAACTCCCAGCTATTTTTCTGTTTTGCAGTTCGGCCGAGGCCAGGTTTGAACCTGCCACCTTTGGTATATGGGGCCAGCGCCCTACTCACTGAGCCATAGGTGCCGCCCTGGGGAGGGCTTTTGGCTGCACTTGGCACATGTGCACATGACCCTTGAACAAACCGGTACATAATCACTAATGCCGCACCTGGGAAGGCACGGGAATGGCCCCTGCCCGTAGAGAGTTCACAGCTGCCTCTGGACAGGCTCTGACATGCCATTCGCGTTTCCTACCCAGGAAGAAAGGAAGGGCAAGTCAGAAACTTCTCTTTGTTATCCAGATAAAAATAAAGCAAATAAAGGCCTAGTGTGGTGGCTAATGCCTGTAATCCTAGCACTCTGGGAGGCCAAGGTGGGTGGATTGCCTAAGCTCCTGGTTTCAAGACCAGCCTGAGCAAGAGCAAGACTCTGTCTCTGAAAATAACCAGGCGTTGTGGCAGGCACCAGTAGTCCCAGCTACTTGGGAGGCTGAGGCAAGAGAATTGCTTGAGCCCGAGGGTCTAAGGTTACTATGAGCTGTCAGGCCATGGCACTCTACGTAGGGTGACAAAGTGAGAGTCTGTCTCAAACAAAAATAGGAAATAAGACAGCATAATGCCTTGAGATTACTTTCCAACAGCACAAAAGCAAGAAATTCTATAGAATTGATTAGGTCTGTTTTTAAATATGCAGATATAAAGTGGTATTTTATTTATTTTATTTTTTATTTTTTATTATTTTTGGGGGGGTTGCAGTTTAGCTGGGGCCAGGTTTGAACCCGCCACCCTCAGTATATGGGGCCAGCACCCTATTCACTGAGCCACAGGCACCACCCACCGTTATTTTATTTTTTATTTCATTTTTTCTTTGAAGACAGAGTCTCATTTTGTTGCCTTCAGTAAAGTGCTGTGGTATCATAGCTCATAGCAACCTCAGACCCCTGGGCTCAAGTGATTCTCTTGTCTTAGCCTCCCAAGTAGCTGGGACTACAGGCGCCTGCCATAATGCCCAGCTACTTTTTAGAGACAGGGTCTTGCTCTTACTCAGGCTGGTCTTGAACCTGTGATCTCAGGCAATCCACCCACCTCGGCCTCCCAGAGTGCTGGGATTACAGACATGAGCCACTATACCCGACCTATAAAGTGGTATTTTAAAAAGTCTTTTTTTGGGGCGGTGCCTGTGACTCAGTGAGTAGGGTGCCAGTTCCATATACCAAGGGTGGTGGGTTTGAACCTGGCCCTGGCCAAACTGCAACAAAAAAGTAGCCAGGCTTTGTGGTGGGTGCCTGTAGTTCCAGCTGCTCAGAAGGCTGAGGCAAGAGAATCGCCTAAGCCCAAGAGCTGGAGGTTGCTGTGAGCTGTGGCGCCAGAGCACTCTACCGAGGACGACAAACTGAGACACTGTTTCTAAAACAAAATAGAAATAAAAAAGTCTTTTTTGAGTCTCACCTCTTCCCATTCATGAGAGGGACCCACTTTCAGCACTCTTTGAAAGTGCTCTAAACTTTCTCTTTGTTCCTAAATAAAATTTCTCTTTGTTATACTTAAGAAAAAATAAGTTTTTTTGGTAAGAAACATTTTCTTTTCTTTCTTCTTTTTTTTTTTTTTTGTTGACCCATTTGTCTTATAGAATTCCTTGCTCAGCTTTTTACGGACACAGGTTATGAGGAAGTGATAAACGAATATGTGTTTCGAGAAACAGTGAATAAAAAAGAAGACTTGTGTGTGCCTAGAGTTTTCCTTCAGAGCAAATTTCAAAAGCCTCCAAAGAACCCAGCTCCTGTGACCCTGGACCCAAGCCATAAATCCTGACTTTTCATTTTCATAAGGTTGGCATTTGTGCCTCCCTTTAAGAAGAGAGCTTAAAATCATTCTTTTTATGTTATATTTTTATATTTTGATTTTTAAAACAAGCATATGCATTAGTCCCTAGTATCCATGGTTTTAGTTATCTGTGCTCAACTGTGGTAATTATTATTATTAATGTATTTTAAGAGAGAGACACCACATTGATATAACTTTTTTATAATATATTTTTATAATTGTTCTATTTTTAGTTATTGTTAATCTCTTAACATACCCAATTTATAAATTAAACTTTATCATAGTTAGGTATACACAGGGAAAAACATACATGTGTATACAGGATTTGGTACTATGCGATGGTTTCTAGCATCCACTGGAAGTCATAGGATCTATCCCTGTGGATAAGGGGAACTACTATATAATTTTTGTATTAAAAAGTGTCAAGTTAGCCGGGCATTGTGGCAGGCACCTGTAGTCCCAGCTACTCGGGAGGCTGAGGCAAGAGAATCACCTAAGCCCAGGAGTTGGAGGTTGCTGTGAGCTGTGTGACGCCATGGCACTCTACCGAGGGAGATGAAGTGAGACTCTGTCTCTACAAAAAAAAAAAAAAAAAAGTGTCAAGTGTCTGTACTATAGGAATGCAAATAAAACTTCAAAGGCTGAAAAGAAAGTAAAAAAGGTTGTAGGGTATAACAATTTAGCAGTGTTGTCTGAAAAATTCCACAAAGGAAAGCATAAGGATGCTGTAGCACTTAAGAGATCCTTGTCATTACTCATGACTCTATAAGTGTGCCTCCAGGCAGGATGTTAGACAACCCCATAGAAAAATGAGGTCAAGGGTGGCACCTGTGGCTCAGTGGGTAGGGCGCCGGCCCCATATAACAAGGGTGGCAGGTTCAAACCCGGTCCCAGCCAACCTGCAACAAAAAAAAAATAGCCAGGCATTATGGTGGGCACCTGTAGTCCCAGCTACTTGGGAGGCTGAGGCAAGAGAATTGCCTAAGCCCAGGAGTTGGAGGTTGCTATGAGCTGTGTGACGCCACAGCGATAAAGTAAGGCTGTCTCTACAAAAAAAAAAAAAAATGAAATCAAATATGTGAAAATAAAGACATACTGTGTTATTTTAGTCTAAAGGATTTCTCTCTTTTCTTCTTTCTCCAGTATCTCACGTGTGCCCATTTCTTCCCTTTAGTACATTTATGTACTTCTTCAAGACTAGTGTTCCACAGATACTACCTTTGCTATTGTGTCTCTGTTCAAGGACCTACCATTGATCTGAGTGGAAATGTTTTCAATTTTACTCCATTCAATATGATACTGGCTGTAGGTTTGCTATATATGGTCTCTAACAGTTTTAAGAAATGACCCATCTAAGCTATTGTCTTTTTCTTTTTAAGCCTATTTTCTTAAGTATTCTGATCATGAAAGGATGCTAGATATTATCAAAAGCTTTTTCTGTTGGTTTTGTGCCTGTAGCTCAGTGGCTAGCCCACCAGCCACATACACCAGAGTTGGCGGGTTCAAATCCAGCCTGGACTTGTCAAACAATGACAACTGTAGCCAAAAAATAGCCAGGCATTGTGGTGTGTATCTGTAGCCACTTGGGAGGCTGAGGCAGGAGAGTCACTTAAGCCAAGGAGTTTGAGGTTTCTGTGAGCCATGATGCCATGGCACGCTACCCAGGGTGACAGCTTGGGACTCTTGACTTAAAAAAAAAAAAAGCTTTTTCTGCATCAATTGAGGAAATCATATGGTCTTTGTTTTTTATTTTATTTATGTGATGTATTATATTTGTAGATTTATGTATGTCGAACTAACCTTGTAACCCTAGAATAAAACCAACTTGATCATGGTGTATAATTTTTTTGATGTGTTATTGAATTCTGTTTGCTAAGATCTTTTTGTTTGTTTGTTTTGTTTTATTAAATCATAATTGTGTACATTGGTGCAATCATGGGGCACAATGTGCAGACTTCATATACAATCTGAAATATTTTCATTGAACTATTTAACATAGCCTTTATGGCCTTTTAATCACTATATGAAGACATTTATATTCTACATTTAGTAATTTTCACTTG
>CAUYRH010072225.1:0-47329 GCA_963574655.1 Perodicticus potto
CACCTGTAGTCCCAGCTACTTGGGAGGCAGAGACAGGAGACTCACTTGCGCCCGGGAATTGGAGGTTGCTGTGAGCTGTGATGCCACAGCACTCTACCCAGGGTGACAGCTTGAGGCTCTGTCTCAAAAAAAAAAAAAAAAGAAAAAGAAAAGAGTATCTTTAACTAATTGGGCCACCCTTTAAAATAATGCCACATTTAAAATTGGTTATATTTTCATGTATTGTGGTTTGCCCCTTTTTAAATCAAATTGAAAGGAAAGAAGGCGCTTAAACTTCACATCTTAATACAAGTTATTCGATTTATTTGAATTTAATTTTTCCTTACAAAACCCACACTCATTCATTAGAGTCATGTTTATCTGCTTAGCAGTTTAGGAAACAATTTGGCAATTTTGTGGGTTTTGAGATTATCGTTCTCTTAAAGTGCCAGTATTTTAAAATAGCGTTCTTGCAATTTTACACGCTTTTGTGATGGAGTGCTGTTTTGTTATATAATTTTGACTTGGATTCTTTCCATTTGCATTTGTTTATGTAATTTCAGGAGAAATACTGAACATCTGAGTCCTGGATTATACTACTAAACTAATAATTGCAGAGGTTTTTTAAAAAAGAAAAAAAGAACTACAGATGGAATTGATTGCATTCTCAGTAGATGACTTTTTAACATCATTCTTTAATGCTAAGAAAGATCAATTGAAATATGAAAAAATACAGTAGAATATTCATGCCTTTGCCAACATGCCTAAAAAATTCTTTCTTGCTGTTCAAACCACTTGCTGTAAATCTAATTTTTTTTCTTTTTTTGAGATAAAATCTCCCTCTGTTGCCCTGGGTGACATGCTATGGCATTACCATAGCTCACAGCAACCTCAAACTCTTGGGCTCAAGAGATCCTCTTGCCTCAGCTTCTGAAGTAGCTGGGACTACAGGCACCTGCCACACCTGGCTAGTTTTTCTATTTTTAGTAGAGATGGGGTCTCACTCTTGCTCAGGCTGGTCTTGAACTTCTGAACTCAAGCAATCCACCCACCTAGGCCTTCCAGAGTGCTACCATTACAGAATGAGCCACGGTGCCCAGCTTTTAGGTTCTCTTTCTTAGCCCTTAAGATCACAAGTTACTGAAACTGTGGACCTCCATGCTGCAACCAAATATTCAAATGCTTTTCAACAAAAGGCAAACACAACAAAATCATTTAAAATTAATAGTTTTCATTTTCTGAAATTACTAAGTGCATGGTAGTTGTATTTTTACAAAATAATAATTTTTGTAATTATGATTACATTTTTGTAAAATAGTTTTTACAAAATAATAACATTTTTAAATAGTACTATATCTAACTGAAGTTTCTTCAATGTGGCCTTATTTGATCATACCTATTAATAAATTAATACAGTCTTCAAAAGGTTCCCCATTCCTGACCTAACCCATCCATTTTCCCTAAATGCACACATGTCTGTTCTGCCATGGCTAAGTGGCAGAAAGAAATCTCACTTAGATTAGCATTTGGTTGCTGAACACCCTCCACCATAAATAGACAGGTAACAGTTGACTGCGGGCACATTTCATTTTACTAGAATAGAGTGTGTGATCATCACATACAAAACCATTAGAAGAAACAGCAAATTAATACTGGTGCATCTGAACTCTAAAACTCAGTCTTTTGTATTCACCCACATATTTCATTACCAAAATTTAAAGTTTTAGATCAGCTGTACTTGAACAAGTTAAATATTCTATAGACAATCAAAAAGAACCCTGAATTACTTAAAATAAAGTCTCACTTATAAAGTGACCTATAAATTAACAATCTTTGAATTTTTTTAACATTAGATGCCTCAGGGTTTTTTTTTTTATAAATTATGTATTTGCATAGCATTATTTTAACAAAAATTGCAGAAGGTGTCAATTTCCCTAATGTTAAAAAAAGTTTATTTGCATAACTTGTACATTTCTACCTCCCATGAGCCACCAAACAAAAATAAATTTTCCGATACATATAATTTTAATGCTCTGAAAAGCTATTTTCAGTGACCAAGAAAAACTTGCTTTGACAACATTTAAAACAAATATTAGCCTGTATTTCTCACTATTGTTTAGAGAAAATATTCAATCAATATTTAATAGACCAATTCTGTTTGTATCATTGGCCTCTTTCAATAATAATTCCACAGTTATTTACAATTTGAGATTTGAAAAAACTCACCAAGGATATATAGACTTTCTTTTAAAGGTCGTTTAGTTGCTTTGGTGAGCAATTTGATAACATCTAGTAAAATTGAAATTGTGGACTCCTTAGGACACAGCAACTCCACTCCAGGATATATACCTTAGAAAAGCAGTTCTTAAACCTTTGATACCAGATTTCCATTACATGCTTAAATATGATTGAGGGAGGGCGGCGCCTATGGCTCAAAGGAGTAGGGCGCCAGTCCCATATACCAGAAGTGGCGGGTTCAAACCCAGCCCGGCCCAAAACTGCAAAAAAAAAAAAAAAATGATTAAGGGAGCACAGCATAGTGGCTCTTGCCTGTAGTCCCAGCTACTTAGGAGACTGAAGAGGGAGGATTGTTTGAGCTCAGGTGTTCAAGGCCTGCCTGAGCTATACAGTAAGATCCTGTCTCTTAAAACATAAAATTACAAGGGTACAAGTTCAGTCTACTAAGTGTAAAATAATAAATGTCTTAACACAATAACTAAGAAAATACGGTGAAGGCTATGTTGACCAGTTTGATGGAAGTATTTCAAATTATATATAAAACCAGCACAGTGTACCCCATAATTGCATTTATGTACACAGCTATGATTTAATTTAAAAAAAAAAAGTGCTGAAAAAAAAATAAAATTAATGGGGCGGCTCCTGTGGCTCAGCAAGTAGGACGCTGGCCCCATATACTGAAGGTGACAGGTTCAAACGCAGCCTTGGCTGAACTGCAAAACAAAAAAATAGCCAAGCGTTGTGGCGGGCGCCTGTAGTCCCAGCTACTCGGGAGGCTGAGGCAAGAGAATCGCCTAAGCCCAGGAGTTGGAGGTTGCTGTGAGCTGTGTGACACCACGGCACTCTACCCAGGGCGATAAAGCGAGACTCTGTCTCTACAAAACAAAGTAAATAAATAAAATTAAATTAATGAAATTGAAACACATTCTTCTTAGTAAAGTATTTCAAGAATGGAAACAAAACGCCTCCTGGGTGAGGGGCCCTTGTACAAATGGAACTTTACCTTGGAAGTGAGAACAATGTAACCTAAATATTATACCCTCATATTAATTTGAATAAAGTTAAAAAATGGGGGAAAAAAGTATCCAATGTACTCAATACTAATATGAAACCAATATATATACAACTACACACCCACACAAAAGAAAAACATAAGTATAGTCTAGGGAGGGAGCAGGGAGAGTGATTGGAGGATCTCACCTAATGCGCAATGTGAGGGTGCTCAGCACACCCCCTGGGTGAAGGGCTCAACTACAACTTGAACTTTACCTTTGAAATGAAAACAATGTAACCTAAACATTTGCACCATCCTGTTACTCTGAAATTTTAAAATTTAATTAAAAAATGATTGAGGACACCAAAGATATTTTATTTGTTTATGCAGGTTATCAACTGATATTTACTTTATTAGAAATTAAAACTGAGAAAGTTTTAAAACATTTAGTTCATTGAAAATAACAATAAGCGGCTCGGTGCCTGTCGCTCAACAGGCTAAGGCGCCAGCCACGTACACCTGAGCTGGCGGGTTCGAATCCAGCCCAGGCCCGCCAAACAACAATGACGGCTGCAACCAAGAAATGGCCAGGCGTTGTGGCGGGCGCCTGTAGTCCCAGCTACTTGGGAGGCGGAGGCAGGAGACTCGCTTGAGCCCAGGAATTGGAGGTTGCTGTGAGCTGTGATGCCATGGCACTCTATCCAGGGTGACAGCTTTAGGCTCTGTCTCAAAAAAAAAAAGAAAATAACAATAAGCACATTAGATGTTCATAAAAACAGCACTTATTAAAATAACTATATTTCTCCCCCCCAAAAAAAATTAGTGAGAAGAGTCGTTGTGTGTGCTACATTTTTTCTAATCTCTTTCACATCTGGCTTAAATAGAAAACATTCAGATCCTAGTCCCTACTTCTGCAGTGAATCTGTCGCAATATCATATGTCATGTAGCACCTGGAAAGCTCCATATTCATGAGGGAGTGATCATGAAAAAGGGCAAATAACATCTTAGTATTACTATGAAAATAGTTTTGGTCTCATGAGCAAACTCTGTACATTTCTACCTGCCATGTTCACTGCTGAAGAGGAAAAAACATTCATAACCTTTTTTTCAATATCTGTGTTTGATCACTTTTGTATCTTTAATGCCTAGCACATATAGGAGCCCAATACATATTTCAGAAGGAAAAGCAGGGAGAGAAGGAAAGAAAGCAGAAGGGAAGTAGGAAAGTTAATTATCCTCAGAAAAAAAGCTAGAAAGCACCACTTTGAGAACCACTACCTTAAAGAAACTCAATCACGTGTATAAGGATGTTCTTTGTTGGCTAGGCACCTACAGCACAGTGGTTATGGCTTCAGCCACACACACAGAGGCTGGAGGGTTCAAACACAGCCCGGGCCTGCCGAACAACAATGACAACTGCAACAAAAAATAGCCAGGCGTTGTGGCAGTCACCTGGAGTCCCAGCTACTCGGGAGGCTGAGGCAAGAGAATCGCTTAAGGCCAAGAGTTTGAGATTGCTGTGAGCTGTGATGCCACAGCACTCTACTGAGGGCGACAGAGTGAGACTCTGTCTCAAAAAAAAAGATGTTCTTTTTTTGTATGTTTGCTATAATGGAACCAATCTGTACACCAATAAAGGACTATCAAATCCAAGGAGGGTGCACTAGTGTTGCTTTGCTTACCGTTGTATTTCTAGTAACTTGGCACATGTTGGCGTATAATAGGTGCTCCTTAAATTTTGGAAGAAGGGAAGAAAGAGAGACAGCAAGGGAGAAAATGAGGAGGTACAAATACTTTTCGGCAACCTGCCGTTTTAATTTAACTGTATTTCATAGACATCTTTTCACATATGTGGACTTTTAGTTGACAGGGTATGAATGGACAAAGTCCATGTGAATCTTATGCATAACTAGGTAGCTTATTTTTCTATTGTCTAAAAATAAAGGCTTAAGATGTCTTGAGCTGTAGATGTTTATTACAACCACAGGTGCAAACCACTGCCACCTAGTGGTGTATTAAGTCGTCCACATAGTATGGGCAAAATGGCCTTTGGTGCTAAGGAGAAAAAAAAAAAAAAACCTAAATACATTTTGCCCATCCAAGTTGAATATCCGGCATCTGAAACGTGTGGGATCAGAAGTGGTTCGAATTTCATATTTTTTAGGATTCTGGAATGTGTGTATATACCTAATGAGATATCTTGAAGATGAGACTTAAATCTAAACACAAAATTCACTTAGGTTTCATATACACCTTATACATATAGCCTGAAGGTAATTTGGGGGCAATATTTAAAATAGTTCAACGATTTTGTGCATGAAACAAAGCACGGACCGCATTTTGACTATGACTCATCACACAAGATCAGATATGAAATTTTCCACCGGTGTCATCACGTCTGTGTCCGCACTCAAAAAGTTTTAGATTTTTAAGCATGTCGAATTTCAGATTTTTGGAATAGGATGAGCAAGCTGTATTTTGTTTGTGGGCATTCTGTAATTCATATAGAAAATTGAGCCATTTACTTAAAGGCCTTTCTAGAAATTAGATAACCAATCTAGACCTCTTCATTATCCTTATGTATATCCTGGCAATATACGTGTACATTGAAGAACTTTCTTAAAGTAAGTTAGGTAAAATTGTTAACATTTCTTAAGCCAATGGTTAAGACAAGTTAATAAAGTATTTTCTCCATGTAAAGATATTTTACTTTCTTTCTTCTTTTCTTGATTTTGCTTGGTGTTTGATTTACAAGGTGAGAGGGTTTTTGTTTTTAACTGCATGCAGAAAACAATAGCAGTGCATAGTAACTGCTCCATAAATGTAAAAACATTCATAACCTTTTTTTCAATATCTGTTTTTGATCACTTTTGTATCCTCAATGCCTAGCACATATAGGAGCCCAATACATATTCCAGGAGGAAGAGCAGGGAGAGAAGGAAAGAAGGGAAGTTAGTTATCCTCAGAAAAAAAGGTAGAACGCTATAATCTTTAGAGTGGCTTCTATCTCCATGATTCTAGAACATCAGTAACTATGACAAAGAAGCCATGGTGAATTAAGATTATTTCAAGCAAAAGCAAACTAAAATTACTGCACTAACAATGAAGGGATTCAAGCCTCCTTACCAAAAGGAGGCTCCTTTTATCATTATCCACACAGCCCTGCCCTGGATTACTGAAGGGGTCCTCATTTTTCAAATATTCATTATCTAATTCACAGTTATCAGTGAGGTATCTTGTTTCATCAAAAACATGACAATATCCACCCATCAACTTTCTTATATAAAATTAGTTCACTTGCAAACATCTCTCACCATTTAATATTCATGTCTATCCCCACCAATCCAGTTAACACCATTGTCCTTGAGGAGATACAAACATCCTATGGTAAAACACAAATACTATACAATAAAAATTTATTACATACTAAAACTGCAAATCTTCTAACAGAAGAAGGATTTCAAAAGGCAAAGGGGGAAAATGCCGAATCAAAGCAAACCCATTGACAAATGAGAAGATGGCAGAGGTAAACGGGTCACCAATGTAAGAAAAAATTGATACAAAAATTATTCAGGGTAGATGCTTCATCTTTTGGTTATCTATGACTACAAAACAAATTGCTCTGAAATTTACTGGCTTACACCAGAAACAATCATTTTATTATTTCTCACCATTTCTGTTGTCAGGAATTCACAAGGAGCTGGACAGACTTGGAGGTCTCTCATACAGTTGCAGTCAAATAGTGGCTTCCCTTCTTCAAATCTATATATTCTGCCCCAGTTTAACCCCAATTAGGTGTCTGTGACCCTTAGAATAAAGCCCAAAATCTGTACATGGCTTTCTAGACTCCCTGGGGTTTGTAGTCAAGGGGTTTGGTGTATGGAGTATGGAGCTTTCCAAGCTCATCTCATGCTACTCTCCTTCCCTCTCGCACTCTGCCTTCAGTTTCTCAAACATGCTGTCAGATGCCACAGGCCTCCTAAACATACTTCCCACTGCCTGCGGTGCTGTCCCTCTATAGCCCGTGTCAGTAGACATCCGCTATTAATACTTTTATCTGTTGTGAGACTGTGAAATATATTTTTGGTCTCTTAGTCTCATTTCCTGACACACCACTCCTAAAACCTTTGGAATCTCTGGAGTGATGAGGGTCTTTTGTATGAGATGGCCAGTGGTTGGGGGCCCCTAGATAGTTTTGTGATTGGGGCTGGTCACTAGAAAGACAAAGGCATGGTTATTTGGTTGGGACTTTCAGCCTTATCCCACAACTTCCAAATTTAGGAAGAAATGCTGAAGGTTAAGTTGATCAACAACGGTTAATGATCCATAAACCATGCCAATGTAATTGTAATAAATCATGCCAATGTAACAAAACTTACATAAAAACCCAGAAGGACTGAGTTCTGGGAGCTTCTGGATAGCTGCACACAGAAGGTTCCTGAAGGGTGGCATGGGAAGAGGACATGGAAGCTTCACATGTCCTACATACCTTACCCTATGCATCTCTTCCATCTGGTTATTCATCTATGTCTTTTGTATTAATAATATTCCTTTTTTATTCTTTTTTGCACAAAGGGTGTGGGGGAGACAGCATCTCATTCTATTGCCCAGGCTAGAGTGCAGTATCCTGAGCCTAGTTCACTGCAATCTCAAACTCCTGGTCTCAAACGATTCTTCTACCTCAGCCTCCTACTAATTTTTCTTTTTCTTTTTTTTTTTTTCTTTGTAGAAATGGAATCCTACTCTTGCTCAGGTTGATCTCAAACTCCTGAACTCAAGCAATCCTCCTGTCTTCACCTCCCAAAGTACTAGGATTACAAGTGTGAATCACTACACCTAGTGTATTCTTTATAATAAATGGGTCAATGTAAGTTAAGTGTTTTCCTGAGTTCTGTGAACCATTCTACTAAATCCCAGAAGGGGATCTTGGGACACCCAATTTATACCCAGTCAGAAGCACAGGTCAAAGCCTAGGGCTTGCAATTGCCATCTGAAGTAGGGGGTAGTCTTGTGCGACTGTGGGATCTGACACTATCTTTGGGTAGATAGTGTTAGAATTAATTGAATTAGAGGATACTCAGTGTCTTGTATATTTTGTTTGTTTGAATTTCATTTAGATTTGCTCTGACCTTTTTTATTTCTTATCTTTTGCTAGCTTTGGGTTTAGTTTTTGTTTTTCTTGTGCCTTGAGATGCAACATTAGGTTTTTAATTTGTGATCTTTCTTTTTGATGTAGGCCTTTCTTTAGTGCTATGAACTTTTCCTATCTCCCAGAGATATTGGTAGCTTGTATCAACACTGTCATTCAATTAAAGTTTTTTTGTTAATTTCCATGCTGATTTCATCATTGACCCAAAGATCATTCAGCAGAAGATTGTTTAATTTTCACATGTTTGTGTAGTTTTGAGAGTTCTCCTTGGAATTGATTTCTCCTTTTATTCCATCATGGTCTGAGAAAACATACGGTATGATTTTGATTTTGTTGTATTTGAGGAGACTTGGTTTGTGGCCTAAAATATGGTCTTTCCTGGAAAATGATCCATTTGATGATGGAAAGAATGTATGCATTGTAATTTTTTTGTGTAGAATGTTCTGTAAATGTCTATTGGGACCATTATTCTAGAGTCCCATCTAAGTCCAGTCTTTCTTTGTTAATTTTCTGATTCAATGATTTGTCTAGTTCTGTCAGTGAAATGACAGAGGTTCCCCACTATTATTATTTACTAGGTCCAGTAGTATTTGTTTTTTGAATTTGGGAGTGCCAGTGTTAGGTACATATGTGTTTAGGATTGTCATATCTTCTTACTGAATTGATCCCTTTATCATTATATAATGACTATCTTTGTCCTTTTTTTACTATTATTGAATTAAAATTTGTTTTATCTGATATAAAACAGATAAAGCTGCTTCTGCTTGCTTGTGGTTACCATTTGTGTGGAATACTCTTTTCTATCCCCTTTACCTTCAATATATGAGACTCTTTACAAGTTAAATGGGTTTCTTGAAGACAGTAGATATTTGGGCTGTGTACTTTATCCAGCCTGTCAATCCATATCTTTTAAGTGGGGCACATACACCATTTACATTCAGTGTTAATACTGATACCCAAGACTGAGTGCAGTAGGTCACACTTGTAATCCTAGCACTCTGGGAGGCCATGGTGGGTGGGTTGCTTGAGCTCAGGGGCAAGAACCCCATCTCTACTAAAAATAGAAAAACTTCCAAAAGAAGATCACTTGAGCCCAAGAGTTCGAAGTTGAGCTATGCTGCCACCACATCCTGTCCAGGGTGACAGAGTGGGACTGTCTCAAAAAAAACAACAAAAAAAGGCGCCCATAGTCCCAGCTACTTGGGAGGCTGAGGCAAGAGAATCGCCTAAGCCCAGGAGTTGGAGGTTGCTGAGAGCTGTGTGATGCCACGGCACTCTACCGAGTGTGATAAAGTGAGATTCTGTCTATAACAAAAAAAAAAAAAAAATATATATATATATATATATATATATTGATCCATGAGATACTGTTCCAGTCATCATATTGATTATTACCTAGTTGCTTTCTATTCTCCCTGGTGTTACTGTTTTATAAGAGCTGTGAGCTTTTATTTTCAACTGTTTTTACACTGGGAAGTATTGAGTGTTCTTTTCAGCATTTTTGAGCATTTCTTATAGCGTAGGTCTTGTGGTGACAAAATCCCTCAGCATGTGTTTGTCTGGGAAAGATTTTATTCTTCCTTTATTTATGAAACTTAGTTTTGCAGATACAATATTCTTGGCTGACAGTTATTCTACTTAAGATTACTAAAGATGGGGCCCCAGTTGCTTCTGCCTTGTAAGGTTTTTGATGAGAAGTCTACTGTTAGACTATGTGCCTTGGTGATGTTCTTTTTGCAATGAATCTTCCAGAAGTTTGGTGTATCTGGATGCCTAAATCTCTAGCAAGCCTAGGCAAGTTTTCCTTCATTATTCCTTTAAATAGGTTTTCCATGCTGTTTGCTTTTTCTTTTTCTTCTGTGATGCCTATGATTCTTATGTTTGGGTGTTGTAAATAATCCCATATTTCTTTGAGGCTTTCTTCACTTCTCTTGGTTTTTTTTCTTTAACTACTGGGTTAATTCAAAAGCCTTACCTTCAAGTTCTGAAATTCTTTCTTCTCCTTGGTCTAGTCTGTTAAAGCTTTCCATTGTATTTTGAAATTCCCTAAATGTCTCTTTCGCTTCCAGAAGTTGTGTTGTTTTTTTTAAGTATACTTTTTGTGAATTTTTATTCATGTCTTCAATTATATTTTGGTTTCTTTGCTAGCTTTTAATTTTTTCATTGAGCTTATTTGTGATCCATATTTTGAATTCTATATCTGGCATTTCAAAATTTTTCTTTTGGTTGGAGTCCATTGCTGTAGAGCTAAAGTCATCCTTTGGAGGTGTTGATAGGGCCTGCTTTTTCATATTGCCAGAGTTCTTATGCTGGTTTGTTCTTATCTGAAAACTCTTCCCTCAGCTCAAAACAGACAGCCCTTCACCTGTTCTCCTCTGCCAGGAACTCTGCTGCTCAGTGTATGCCGCCTTCTGGCTCATGAGATAGGTACCCACTGTGATGTTGCTGGAAATTTGGGTTGGTTGGACCTTACACCCATGGGAGGGTGTTCTGGTGCCAACAGTGGTGGAGTAAGTTAGGCAATTCCTAGTTTCCAGGCTCCTGGATGGTATGCTTGAGTCCTAGGGAGACCAGACTGAGACTAAGCTGGCAAACTTGCTCTCAAGCCTTCCTGGGTTCAATACTGGCTGTGACAGTGAGAGGTGGGTTGCTCTCCTAGTCCAGAAGAATGCTCAGGCAGGAGAAAGGTAGACGCACACAGGTCGGCCTGTGACAGGAGGGGTAGGCCCCTCTTGACGAGATTAGCAAGGTTGCTATGGGACACACAGCTATTCAAACTTCCTTCTCCTGGCAATGACAGTGGTCTCTGCCCTTTGGGGCACAAAGGAGTCCAGATTCCCAGTTCTCATGCTGGCCCAGCTGCAGCAGAGGTCAGCTGTGTGCAGGGCTACCAGACTGGCTATGGGTTGTGGCTGAAATGCTCCAGTGGGGCAGGTGTGGTTGTGTCAGGGACTTGCCTCCAGGGAAGGTAGGCTCGGCCCAGAAGAGACAGTCTTCTCTGGGAGAAGACTGCTCAGCCCTCCCCTCCCTCAGAGGAGGTGGTAACTTTTGTGTTTGGGGCACACAAAAGTGCTTGCTGCTGCATCTTTTTAGAAGGAAGGGAATGATCCTTAAGGAAGCCTGGTATGGCACTCTGTCAGAGGAGGACAGCCACTTTCAAGTGCCCTGGCTTACTCATCCTTTGTGGGACCCTTGCCAGTCCCAAAAAATATACAATATTAAAAGTTTATCAAAGAACAAAGAGAAAAAAAGTTGAGTGAACAGAAACAACCAAAACACATAATGAAATATACATAAACTTCGTATATATATATATATATATATATATATATATATACATTTGAGACAAAGTATCACTATGTTGCCCTCGGTAGACTGTCATGGCATCACAGCTCACAGCAACCTCAAACTCTTGGGCTTAAGCAATTCTCTTGACTCAGCCTCCCAAGTAGCCGGGAATACAGGCACCTACAATAATGCCCAGCTATTTTTTTTTTTTTTTTTTTTTTTTTGCAGCTGTCATTTTTGTTTAGCTGGCCCAGGCCAAGTTCAAGCCCACCAGCCTTGGTGTATGTGGCTGGCTCCGTAAACACTGTGCTACAGGCACCAAGCCAACTTTGTTTATATTAAACTTAGAATTTAGTTTTGTTTTTATTTGGGGGGAGGGAAGGATGTAACATTTCTAGAGATACTGTGATACCAAGTTAACGGATGGTGTGTATGGAGCAAGCTCCTATTCCATCTCTCTGCTCCCAAAATCCATTAAAGATATTGTCCTTAGATAGAGGACATATCAGATATTAAATTGATAAGAACAGATACTACACTTGTTCTTAGCCAAAAACCCAAGAGGCAATAAGCAGCATGTTAAATCAGAGAGGAAAAGAAAGATGATTCATTAAATGGCATCCACATTTAGAAGGTGAATTGCTTTTCAACAAAAGTGCCAAATCAATTCAATAGAAAAGGAAAATCTACAAAAGATTCAGGAATAGCTGGCAATCCTTAGGGACAAAAAAAAACTTTGACTCCTATCTCACACTACATATAAAACTTAATTTGAGATGGATCAGAGAACTATATTTAACAGGCTAAATGCTTTAGAAGAAAACAAGTGAATATCTTCAAGATCTTGGACAGGCAAAGGACCCAAAAAAGCACTTAATAATAGAAATAATAAAATAGTAATGAAGATTTAAAACTTCTGCTCACCAAAAGGCATTATAAGAAAATGAATAAGCCTGTTGTGAACATTTTCTCTCATAAAAATTTTTTTATAAAAACCTACAAATAGAATTGAAGGGTGTAGAATAGATGTATGTTTACCTTTATAAAGAACTACTGTAGAATTTTTCAGAATGGTTTTCAAGCCACGAACTGGAAGAAAATACAATACATCTATTTGATAAAGACTTGTATTCTGAATATATAAAGAATTCCTTTTACGATACAATTTTAAAACAGACTTGAACAGACACTTCATAAGAGGAAATATACAAATGGCCAATAAATATGTGAAAAGGTCCTCGATTACAACCACAATTAGATATAATTTCTCACCCCATAAAAAGCATAAAAGTGGGGGTGGGGAGTTGGCAAGAATATGGAGCAACCAGCACTCTCCTACATTACTTGTGGGAGTATATAGTGGTACCAACCAATCTGAAAAACTGTTCAGGCTCGGCGCCTGTGGCTCAACGGGCTAAGGCACCAGCCATGTACACCTGAGCTGGCGGGTTCGAATCCAGTCCCGGGCCCGCCAAACAACAATGACGGCTGCAACCAAAAAATGGCCGGGCGTGGTGGAGGGCGCCTGTAGTCCCAGCTACTTGGGAGGCGGAGGCAGGAGACTCGCTTGAGCCCAGGAAATGGGGATTGCTGTGAGCTGGGATGCCACGGCACTCTATCCAGGGTGACAGCTTGAGGCTCTGTCTCAAAAAAAAATTTGAAAAACTGTTCAGTAGTTCCTTATAAAGTTAAACATACATCTACCCTAGACTCTCCAATCCTACTTCTAGGTTTTGACCAAAGAAAAAAGAAAAAGAAAAACTTATTAGAAAAAAATGTTGATAATAGATTTATTCATAATAGAAAAGAACTGGATACAACCCAAAGGTCCATCGAAAAAAGTTAAATAAATTGTGCTATATCCATACAACAAAACACAACTCCCATGAGCAATAACAAGGAATGAACTACACACGCAACAACATGGATGAATTTATTTCCTAAGGAGCCATCACAAAAGAGTACATGTATACTCACTATTAAGTTGGAGCAAACCGACCAGCACACATATGCAGAGAGGTCAGTACCATTCAGTGGTAATCAATGAGCGAGAAGGTGGAAGGAGAGGAGGGGCAGAAACCTACCCAATGGGTACCGTGCACACTCTCTGGGGGATGGAATACCTACAGCAAGGACTCAAGCATTACAAAACGACTCGCAACCTAAAACTTTCTACTCCCTTAATATTTTGAAATAATAATAATAAAAGAGGGCATAATGAATAAGACCCTAAATGTATGCAGGAGGTTAAAGAAAAGAAAAAAAATTAAAAAGGCAGAGGGGGGAAATGTGGAATTATTTGAAGAGGTGGTCCACCCAGAACCTGGCAGGGCCGAAGCCCGTCCCCCGCCCAGGCGAGTCTGGGATCCCCTGAGGACTCAGTGTCTCGATGGTAACCTCGTTAACGTGGCTCCGGCGCCAGCAGGTGCCCCAGCCTGAGCTGGGCGCTGGACACTCCAGGAGTCAGACTGACCCCGCAGAGCCCGGCTCCAATAGATCCGACAGGAGTCCCTGGCCGAGTCTGCGCAGAGGAGACACCTGGGACCCCACTGAGGTGGGAGGTGGCCTGGAACGCGCGCAGGGATTGGTCCATGGGGTCGACCCGGGCCGGGCCGGGGCGGGATTGAAGAGGGTGGCGCGGCGCCCCGGAAGCAGGGGACTCGCTGAGGCTGCCGTGGAGGCGTCTCCGATCGAGCAGGAGGCTGGGGGTGGCCTGGAGGTGAGACCCCGCTGCGTTCTCAGAGTTGGGGGTCCCTCCAGGAAGCAGAGAAGGGAGCAGACCTTCGGAAGCAGACGCTGGACCCGTTGCCCCAGGGTGGCAAGAGGCTGGTCCCTCGGGAGTACGCAGGTGGGGCCTTCTCTGCCCTTGGCTTTCTTCTAGGTCTAGGCACGCCCGGGCCCGCCCCCAGCGGCGTCCCCTGCACTTGTCTCAGTTCCCTTCTGCGGGTACAGCAAACTGCAACATCCCCGGCCCAGAATCAACTCTCAGGCATGAATCGATCTGTTTCTTGCCCAACGCTGTGCCAGACGCTTCGTACATACAACCAAGATGTGGTTTCCTCGTTCCAGCAGTGACTGAGAGAGCCCCCACTGCAATGTCTAGATTATACCGCAGGAATGAACCATAGGGTCCAGACACGTTGTACTAGTGGATCTAGAATATACGCACTGTGAGAGTTCAGAGATGGAAGGGATTTAGGAAGGCTGGTCTCTCGTTTGGAAAGTTCTGCATATCCTTTTATAAGCAGCTTCAAAAGTCATTTCTTTTGGAAAGCCTTCCCAGATTGCCACCTCCCTGCCTCCTATTAAGCTTCCCTTCTTCACTTATTTAGCGTTATAAGGGCTTTTTACCTTCATATGTGTGTGAGTCTTCCTCTAGACATGGACACTATCTTCCTTTATCGTCACCTAATATATGCACATGACTGTGAACTACAAATGATTAAAGCGGTTAAAAGGTACTAATTTAACTGGGCATGAAATGGTGGAAAGGATTTGTGTAAGTTGAAAAATGATGGCCCCTAGGCCAGTTTTCAGCTTTAATTGTAGGCAAATGTCTTTATTTTATTTTTTTTATTTATTTATTGAGACAGGGCCTTGCTTTGTTTCCCAGGCTGGAGTGCAGTGGCTTCATTATAGCTCACAGCAACCTCAAACTCTTTGGCTCACACAGTCTTCCCGCCTCGGCTTCCTGAATAGCTGAGACTAAAGGTATGGGCCACCACACCTGGCTAATTTTTCTATATTTTTGTAGAGACACAGTCTTGTTCTTGCCAGGTTGGTCTTGAACTCCTGCCTTCAAGTGATCCTCCTTCCTTGGCCTCCCAAAAATGCTAGGATTACAGACATGAACCACAGTACCCAACCTATAGACATATTTTCTTGGCAGATGATTTTTTTTTTTAATTGGAGTTAGTGGCCTACGTTTTAAAATCAAGACATTCTCTAATACATACACAAAATCTAGTTTTTCAGCATCTCTCGAAAAATCAAAAGGTGTGGCCATCCAGGACCTGCATACTTGCATAGTCCATTTAGCAGGTGTAAAGCTGAGTATAGCTGAGTAGCAGCTATCCTTAAGATTCTAGAATTTCCCTGCTAATCTCCAAGGTCTTCATGACACTGAAGCAGAGTATCAATTGTCGTTTATCATCTAGTTTGCTTCACTCATTCTGATTAACTGTGATGCCTCTTGTAGCTACTTGAGTTTTCGATTCCAGTTGTAGGTGAAGGAAAGTTGGAAGGACATTGCAAGCAGGAGAATCATGGGCAAAAGTAGAGAATGGGAAGAAGCATAGTATTTGAAAAGGTTAGGAGGAGGCGGGAGCTTGATTTGCTCTTAGGTAAACAGAAGGTAAAGTAGGGCTAATGGGTTCAATTGTGTCTCCCACCCCAAAATATGTTAAGTCCCCAGGCACCTCAGAATGTGATCATATTTGGAAATAGGATCACTGCAGATACAATTAATTAAGGTGAGGACATACTGGAGTAGAATTGTTGCAGGAAGATGAGGCCCAATGGAGAGAAAGAGCACCCAAACACTGTATTTAAGAAGAAAAAGGCTTTTATTTCAGCCGGTGGAGCTTACAACACAGAAGAATTTGAAATGGCTGCACTCCCCACCTGGCTCAGTCTTTCTCTTTTTACCTCCAGTGAAAAAGTTCCAACCCACAGGTACCTTTCTCATTGGTCATTTTGAATCAAGCGGGAAATGCTATTTCAGCCCCCACAGAACTACAGGATTTGACAGGAGTGGAAATTTCCAGGTCCCAGGAAGTTAAGTCTACAAATTCCTAAAAGCTGAGTCACCATGGAGAGGACCCTGCAGGTGTATCCTTGTGGTCTCCTTGAGAACACCCCTGTTCTTCTACACCTCACCCTTCCCGAGTATCCTCTCTCAGAATAGGCCCTTGTTTCAATATGAGTGGTATCAGGCCAGGTGCAGTGGCTACACCTGTAATCTTAGCACTTTGGGAAGTCAAGATGGAAAGATTGTTTGAGGCCCAGTATTCAAGACCAGGCTGGCAACATAGCAAGGCCCGGTCTTTAAAAAAAAAATGTAAAATAGGCTTGGCGCCTGTGGCGCCTTAGCCTGTAAAACCAGCTAAGGCGCCAGCTATGTACACTTGAGCTGGCAGGTTCGAATCCAGCCGGGGCCCGCCAACAATGACGGCTGCAACCAAAAAACGGCCGGGCGTTGTGGCGGGCGCCTGTAGTCCCAACTACTTGGGAGGCTAAGGCAAGAGGATCACCTAAGTCCAGGAGTTGGAGGTTGCTGTGAGCTGTGTGACTCCACAGCACTCTACCTAGGGCAATAAAGTGAGACTCTGCCTCTACAAAAAAAAAAAAAAAATTTAATTAAAAAAAAAAGTACCCTGGCTCGGCGTCTGTGGCTCAACAGGCTAAGGCGCCAGCCACGTACTCCTGAGCTGGCGGGTTTGAATCCAGCCTGGGCCTGCCAAACAACAATGACGGCTGCAACCAAAAAGTGGCCGGGCGTTGTGGCGGGCGCCTGTAGTCCCAGCTACTTGGGAGGCGGAGGCAGGAGACTCGCTTGAGCCCAGGAATTGGAGGTTGCTATGAGCTGTAATGCCACGGCACTCTATCCAGGATGACAGCTTGAGGCTCTGTCTCAAAAAAAAACTTTAAGAGGAGAGAGAAAGAAGATGACATGGTGCCTGCCCATGAGAGTCACAATCTAGAGGGAAAGACAGACAAGCAGACAACTTCAATATACAGAGATGCACAGAGCTGTGGGGGCACAGAACAGTGGCCCTTGCTGTTCAGGACACAAAGTCAGATAAGTCTTCAGAGAGAGTGAGAATCCTGAAGGGTAGAAGGGTTACCAGAGCCAAGGAGTACTCTGGAAGGTGCAAGAGTGTGTTCTGGGTGAGGAATGGAGATTGCTGAGGCCTTGAGAGAGAGGAGGAGCGTGGTGGCCTCAGAGCCAAGCATGGAGTCCGAGGCAAGAGACACGGGTCTATCTTTGGAGCTGCTTGGCCTCAAGAGTTCCAGACACACTCAACAAATTTGAGTTCACCAGCAAATGTGACCATGTTCAAATTTCAAGTTCACACTCTGCACTCCAAAGCCACGCAGTACTGATTTCTAGATTACCTTCTGTTCTGGAATAGTCAACAAGTACCCTTTCTCTTACTGGGAAAATATTAAATATCAATTCATAAAGGAATAAAGCATATTACTTACGTCCCAAAAGTAACAGACATCATTTTCAAGTCTAGGAAATAAGAAGTCTGGACTCTAATGTCACAGTATAAAGTCCAATTAAACTCCTTCCCACCCTGCAGCTCACCAGAAATGCCAATCCTTACCTGGAGGTCAAAGAATTTGCTGTAGCGCCGATAAATGGCCTCAGTGGAGCCGCTGGACCACGTGACTCGGATGATGTAGACCTACGGGGGGGGACAGAGACATGGATGTTAACACCAGTGGGGGTCTTCCCATCTCTAGGACTAAGGGAGAACATAACTTAATTCAGCGTCAGAAAGAGCTGGGTTTGAATTTCAACTCTGCCAATAACCAGCTGGATGGGTTACTTGTTCTCAGTGAGTCTCAGCTTTCTCCTTAATAAAATGGGCATCAAACTCCAGAGTTGTGCAAAGCATGAAATGTAATCAAGCATGAGAAAGTGTTAGTACAGTGTCAGCTCAGGAGAAGCTACTATTTTCAGTATTATCAGGATTTCTTGCTCCCTGCTCGACTCAGAGAACTACAGGGCTGGTTTTCTTGCTAGAGTCCTTCATAAAGCATTAACTTTTGTCAGGTTAACTCTGCTCTTAACTGTCTTATTGCTTCCACAGGTTGGCCCATCATGCTGTTTACACCAACAAGGAACCAGGCCAAGTTACTTTTTCCCTTTGTTTTTGTTTCTTGTTTTTTTTGGAGACAAGAGTTTCACTTTGTCACCCTGGATAGAGTGCCATGGCATTGTAGCTCATAGCAACCTCAAACTCCAGGGCTCAAGTGATCTTCTTGAAGCCTCCCAAGTAGCTGGGACTACAGGTGCTCACCAAAATGCCTGGCTAATTTTTCTCTTTTTAATAAGAGACAGGGGTCTTGCTCTTGCTCAGGCTGGTCTCAAACTCCTGAGCTCAATCAATTCACCCACCTCGGCTTCCCAGAGTGCTAGGATTACAGGCATGAGCCACTGTACCTGGCCCCCTAACTTTTTTCCTTTGAGTCTCAGTTTTTCCATCTGTGAATTGGGCTAACAGCACCTGCTTTGTCTATTTCCAGGGATAGATGAGAATCTGATGAAATTAAAGATGAGCAGCCATTTTATAAACCACTGAGCTACGTATGTTTCCAACTTATGTCACAAGTAATGGCACATAGGGAAAATAATACAGGGTGGGCATAAAGTTTGTGTGAAATTTGCTATGTTAAACTATTTAAATTGCACATGAACTTTATGTCTCCAATGTATATTGACAACAAATTTGGGCAGACTGAGGTGGCTATTGAAAGTCAGAACTCCTGACTGGGCCTTTGGTGGCCCTAGACACCAAGTGGATAACTAAGGGCTGAGGGGTCAGCACACCTGGAATCCATTCCTGGCTTGCACAAACTATCTCTTGCTAGAGGGTAGTTGTGACAACTAAAATATACACATATACGAAAGCTCTCTGGAAACGGAAATACTGTACAAACACGAGGGGCTATAAGGATCACAGGCCATTTGCTGAGGGCAGGGGCGTCTGTTATTTTCAACCGGAGTACCTAGGCTTTTCTCCTGGGAACCTCCTTCACTATCTTCTGCTCACCTCCTAGTTACAGAAGTGGGTATGTCCACCATCTACGGTGATTGGTTGAAAGGAGAGCATGTGATCTGAGATGGGTCAATCAGAGCCAGGAAGAGTCAGCTCCAAAGGCTTTTGTGAAAGACTTCTTCCTGAGGGTGGGTAGCCCTGAGGATGTGGAGCTGTGAGGGCACATCTTATTCTCACATGTGGGTCTGCCGGAAAAAGAAGCCACCACCTGTAGATTCCTGATGACAACAGCCCAAATCTTATGTCTAGCTCAGCTTGAAGCTAAATCTATTCCTGGACTTTCAAGTTTCTTGGGCCAATAATTATGTCTTGGGCCACACCCATTCCCTTGAATTACTTTTGCAATCGGTTTAAACTGGGTTTCTAACATCGGTAATCTGGTCCTGATTGATACAGGGAAGGGGACAGGAGACAGATCTCTGAAGCTTGTAGTTATTATGGTGTTATCTTGACAGACATGCAGGATTTAGATAATAGAAGAGCAAGGGAGAGTCTGTGGGTGGAGGGGGATGAGGGTAGAATAAAGCCCAGCTCAGGGGTCAGGAGGTACTGCACTCAGAAGGGGTTTCCCAAGTGGTTTTAGCCAAAGTCTCTTTTCAAATGAGTTCTTCCAAGGAGTTCTTCTACCACACATTTTTAGGTGGAAAAAGGTAGAACAGCATCCAGGGCTGGGGCCAGAGTCCAATGTGAGCACCACAGACTTACAGAATAAAGTTCTCCAGGTAAGAGGAGATGAAAAATTAAAAGACAGATCTGAACAAGACGGGAGGTAGCCTTGAATGTCACGCTAAGGAGCTCACTGGGCATAATCTCTCCAATCCAACACAGATTTGATTTCAAAAGAGAATGGCAGAGAGGAAGGTACTTGGCCACTGGAGCCAAGAAGCTCTAGATTATACTATTTCCTTACTCAACTTTCTTATCTGCAAAATGGGATCATTAAGCCAAGACCATTTCACGCAGAGCTGTGATGATTTTAAGAGGCAAAGATCTGAGCTCCTTGCTAGGTCGAGAGAGAATGTTCAAGGATTCTTAACACCCTGTGTTCTGATTCCACAGCATACACCATCCCTGCATAAAAAACAGGCTATTTCAACACTAAGGACTTGGGCATCCTGGCCCACCCCTCTTCCTTGACTGTGCTCACTCACTGTCCCTAGGTAACTCAAAGAGCCAGAGAACAGATCAAGGCATCCCTTAGGAGGTAAGGTCAGCCATGTCTCAAAAAGGTAATTTAGCTATGTTTCCAAAACTACCTGAACAGTCATGGTAAGTTTTATTTAAAAAGAAGGCTTCAAATATGCTTCTGGAGCTTTCAATCCTGCTTCATCAAGACTCCAGCATGGAGATTTTGGATGGTTCTCACTCATTCACTCTGCAATGTCTATTAAGCACCTAGTGTGTGCCAGGCCCTCTGCAATAAACCAGCAAACCTGTCTACTGTTACAAATGACGGTAAGTGCCAGGAAGGACCTCAAAGCCTGCACGAGGGAGGTTAGTGGGGGCTGTTGAATTAGGTAGGGTGTTTTTTTTTTTTTTTTTTGAGACAGAGCCTCAAGCTGTCACCCTGGGTAGAGAGTGCTGTGGCATCACAGCTCACAGAAACCTCCAATTCCTGGGCTCAAGCGATTGTCCTGCCTCCGCCTCCCAAGTAGCTGGGACTACAGGTACTCACCACAATGCCTGGCGGTTTTTTAGTTGCAGCCGTCATTGTTGTTTGGCGGGCCCAGGCTGGATTTGAACCCGCCAGCTCAGGTGTACATGGCTGGCGCCTTAGCCTGTTAAGCCGCAGGTACTGAGCTGTGTTTTTTTTTTTTTTTAAATTTTGTAGAGACAGAGTCTCACTTTATCACCCTCAGTAGAGTGCCGTAGTATCACAGCTCACAGCAACCTCCAGCTCCTGGGCTTAGGCGATTCTCTTGCTTCAGCCTTCTGAGTAGCTGGGACTACAGGCGCCCGCCACAACGCCCGGCTATTTTTTTGTTGCAGTTCAGCCAGGGCTGGGTTTGAACCCGCCACCCTGGGTATATGGGGCCGGCGCCCTACTCACCGAGCCACAGGCCCTAGCCAGGTTGGGTGGTTTTGGAAGGGAAGGCCTTCTGAGGAGGCAAGTTCTGAACTGAGACCGGAGGCATGAGGAGCTGGTTGTGTGAGAGCTGAGGAAAGCAGAAAGAAAAGTAGGAAAAGTGTGCAGAGGTTGGCCTGTGTGAGGAACAGGAGACTGTCGTGGCCAGACAGAGCTGTGGGAGGCAGGGACTCGGGAAGAGGCAGCAGCTAACGACCAGGGGCTGCAGGCCACGCTCCTGAAGAGTTTTAAAGGTGAGGGGCGGGGGGCAGGCGTGTGACATGGTCCAGTGTACGTGTTTAAAAATATTCACCTGCATCCCTCCAGCTGCTGCATGGAAATGGTGTGAAGAGGGGCAGCGACACCAAAAAGGAGGCTTCTGCACCACCGACAGGAAGCCAGAGCAGAAAGGGACCACAGAGTGCAGCTAATCTAATGGCCTCACCGTCTAGATGGCTCGACTGAAGGAAAATACCATATTAAAGGTCCCTGTCACGGGGGATGTTCAAGCCAAGTTTGGATGACTCTCTGTCAAGGACATTGCCAAAGGGGATTAAAAAACAAGCAAAAGGATACAAAGAAAGATTATCAAAGATTTTTTTTCTTAAAACGACAAAAAGCATACTCCCATAAATGGGAAAAAAAATTCTGCTTACACAATTTATCTTTGATCTCATGTTTATAATTTTTAATGTTCTGTACATATGGTCAAGGACTCTGCAGCAAGTTTAATTGGTTTATTGGAATCAACCTCTGAGCACAATTTGATGTCTGCACTTTTAGGCACAGATCTGACTTTTTTTTTTTTTTTTTGTAGAGACAGAGTCTCACTTTATCACCCTCCATAGAGTGCCGTGGCGTCACACAGCTCACAGCAACCTCCAACTCTTGGGCTTAGGTGATTCTCTTGCCTCAGACTCCGAGTAGCTGGGACTACAGGCGCCCGCCACAACACCTGGCTATTTTTCTGTTTTGCAGTTTGGCCGAGGCTGGGTTTGAACCCGCCACCTTCGGTATATGGGGCCGGCGCCCTACTCAATGAGCCACAGGCGCCGCCCCAGATCTGACTTTTTAATGTCACTAGAAGTGTCCTACTACAGGACTTTGTCCCTATCTTGCTTTGGGAGGATGGTGAGAGAGCACCTGCCCTGGGTCCCAGAGCCAGCTCTGCCGTTGGTGAGATTCACAAAACAATGGTCTCTCTGGCCACAGGGCTCTTCTCTCTACAATAGGGACAATTTCTCTTGAGTATTAGCCACAATAGCTAATGGAGAGGGGGCCTTGCCCAAGCCTAGAACACCGTAGCAAAGTTAGCTTTTCCTTCATAGTGGCTGTCCAGTGTTTCTACTTATCTGGTATGCATTCCCCCCACTCTTGGTAACAGCACCCGGATTTCCCTTGGAGAACTGCCTCCCTCCTTGCCTTAGTGTTTCTGATGGGGACGGGTGCGTCTCCCACGCTTGGCCCGGGCCACATGATGATGCCAGAATGAGCACATGATCTAAGCCAGGTTGACGAGACCTAATTCTGGGACTTTGGATGGCACTATCAGGAAACAGACTCTTGTGTACCACAGTGGCTAGGTGGAAGGGAGAACTCTATGCCAGGAGAGTTCTCTCACAGACAGTACCTGCTACACAGACAAAAGCAGAGCCAGAAGGAGTGAGGAGGGCTGAGACTCTGGGGCAGCATTTGAACCCCTGTGAACTGTCCAGCCTGAATCCTGGGCATTTCCCTGACTCAAGCCAAGACATTCCCTTTCTTCCTTAAGCCAGTTTGAGTTAGTTTCTGTTACTTGCAACTAAAGCAAATCCTAACACACTAGACCTTGGCTGTTAGATTACACTGCAAACCTAGATAATGTTCAGTGGCTTGATGTTGAGGAACTGAAAGCAGACTTCCTCGTGGCAGCATTGTCCACAATAACCAAAAGGGGGAAACAACCCAGTGTCCATTGACGGATGCATGGATAAAGAAAATGCGGCTTATCCATGCAAATGAACATTGTTTGGCCTTTAAAAAGGAAGGAAATCCTGACATATGCTACATGGTGGATGAGCCTTCAGGACATTATGCTTTGTGAAATGAGCCAGTCACAAAAGGGCAAACACTGTTTGACACATGAGGTACCTTGAGATTAGTCGAAATCACAGAGACAGAAAGTAGAATGGTGGTTGCTAGGGAGGATAGATTGAGGAGTTATTTAATGAGTACAGAGTTTCCATTCAGGGAGATGAAAAAAGTTCTGGAGATGGACGGTGGTGATGGTTACACAACAGAGTGAATGTACTCAACGCCACAGAATTGTACCCTTGAAAAGGGTTGAAAATGGTAAACTTTATGTTATGTATATGTTAACACAAAGTAAAAAATGAAATGTATGTATTTTTAAAAAAAGAGATTTCCTGCAGAGATTTACAAACTCCATGCCACGTTCTCTGGAAATGACACGAAAACTTTCTCCGTGGCAAAGCCCTCAGAACATGACTGCATGTCTGACAAAAGACTCATACCCAGAATACATTTTTAAAAGTCTTAAAGTTCAACAATTCAGAAATAACCAACCTGAGTACAAGATGGACGGGAAACCTGAACAGACACTTCATCAAAGGGGGTATGTGGCTGGCAAGGAAGCATAGGAAAAGACAGTGGACACCACGAGCCATTAGAGAAAACAAAGTGAAACTATGATGAGGTCCCACTGTTCATCTATTAGGATGTCTAAAATAAAAAATGTTAACAAGTGCTGATGAAAACGGCCAGCAACTGGAACTCATACATTACTGGTGAGGAAGTAAAATGGCACAGGGCAGCGCTTGTAGCTCAAGGAGTAGGGTGCCGGCCTCATATACTGGGGGTGGTGGGTTCAAACCTGGCCCCTGCCAAAAACTGGAAAAAAAAAAAAAAAAGAAAGTACAATGGCACAGCCACTCTGGAAAGACCCTCAATGGATGCTGAAACACTGGACAAAAGGTTGCTGAAGGACAGTCACACAGTGTCAAATTATGATCCCACAGTTACTTTCCCAGCAAAGGGGAAAATGTGTAATCTGGTACAACTATAGCCAGGTGACCCAAGTTACTGTTACCAGTAGAGAGATAACCAGATATTGGATGGTTCTCAAGGTAGTGCAAATGAAATACAGAAAATCTTCTGTTAGTATTGTTGACAAAAATGTTTAACTTGATCTTAAGCTCTTGACCTAAGCAGAAATTTACAACAAATAAAAGTAGAGGAACAAGATAAATGACATAATAAGGAGGCAATCAGACAAACCCAAAACATGGGATGGGATGTTCAACCAATGGGCCACAGCTCCAATGCAACTTACTCAGGAAAGCCCCCCCTGACTGCTCCTTCTCCCCCAATACTCGATTGGGTCACCCTGCTATGTCTCTTTCACACCCACTTCTTCATTACAGAGCCAATTACTCTTCACTGCCATTGCCTAAGTGTCTGCTTCCCACAGGTTCTAAGTTTCGTAGAGCAGGAACTTGGTCTGTCTTGTTCACTGACTGCTGATGCCCAGCACGGAAAGTGAAAAATTGATCCTTCATGAATAAATGGGGACGAAAGTGAGAACCAAGAGGCGGAGCCCTCACCGATAAGAGTGCCTGTCCTGGGCAGGCCTCGGGTCTGTGGGAAGGGACCCTAGCCATGTCTGAGGTCATCCTACCACCTTGCTTGTCTTCTCTGCCCCTTGCTCTGCTTCCCTCCGATCTGCAAACACCACCCTCTCAGGGGAACAAGTTTTGGAGAGCATCTGGAACTCTATCCCTCTGCTCAAGGACAAGGAAGCACAGGGGACAGGAGGCCTTGAGCTGGAATTGCCCACCATCTAAATCTCTTTCTTACACAACCTCAGCAGCAGGGCTTGCGTGATTTAACCAAGTCCAGACTCTCCAACCCAATTACAAACCCAGTATCAGTCACTCAGGACCAGAAGTCCTGAGTTTCTTTACTTCCTCTGAGTCAGCGAGGAGATGGACCAGTGCTGAGGTTAGGGTGGGAAGCAGGGTGGTGGGCTGAGCCATGGCCAAGGTGCTGGGGCAGAGGTGGATGGACAGCTGAAAGTCCCAAATTCCCACAGCCAGCAGGCTTCCTGTGGAGAGACAGAGGCTCACAAGCACAGTGCCTAAGGGCGTGCAGGGCGAAGTCTTTAAGCCAGGTTATCTCTAATCCTGCTCACCCTGCTGCACCAGGGAATTATTCCTCACTTTGGTAGCTTAGCCACTGCTGCAGTGTGGGCCAGGTAGGAGATGCCAGATCTATCTTCCTAAACATCTTGAGTGGACAGTAGAATCTCCTACTCTCCCAACTGTTCCGGGATGTTGTGGAATTAAGTGGTTATGATGACCTAGATTCACATCTTGGTTTCTTCTCAGCTAGCCTCGTGGATTTGGAAAGCGACTTAATCTTTGTGACTCAGATTCCTCATCTGTGAAGCACGGGCATTACAATACTACTAATCTTAAAGTCAGGGTGAGGATAAATAAGAACATGCAATGTAGAGTGTTTAGCTTGATGCCTGGCTATGTAAATGCTCCATAAAGAGAAGCTATCATCAGCATCACCGCTGTGAGCACAGGGACATGAAGATGACGGAGACTGTGTCACTGCTCAGTGTCCCTACAAATGAACTTCCCACAATGCATCCCAGCTCTCGGGTCCACCCCAATCTTCCCGCTCTGCTTTCTCCACCTGTCTTCTCTGTTCTCCAGGTCCCATGGGGTGCTGAGGGACTGTCCCTCCATGTTTCTGGGAACACTGGCCCACCTCACCTGAGCTGGGGCATAGGTTTCCTAGCTGCTGGAGGATCTGGGCTCTGTCCTCACCCCATAGGTGCCTGCGAGGAAGGCCAGGACAGCCCTCCCATCCCCCTGCCCCAAGCCTGGGGCCTCTGAGCAGAAGGGAGTGTCTGGCCCAAATGACAATTGCCACACAATTGCCAGGCTGCTTGGGGACAGGGCTTCATCTGCTCTGGCTTCTCTTCCTCTACTTAGAATTGAGGACTAGCCCAGGGGGCCCCAGTCAGTCCTACCTTGCTGGGAGCAGCCACTGAGAAGATGGGCAGCTGCTCATGGATGGTGCTAGGTGTTTTGTGGCCTAGGCCATGGGAACTCTCCTTCTCTCAAGACCAACCTGTTCCAGTTCTTCCAAAAGCCACTCTTCTTAAACTTGGACTATTTTTTTTTTTTTTTTTTGAGACACAGCCTCAAGCTGTTGCTCTGGGTAGAGCGCCATGGCATCACAGCTCACAGCAACCTCCAACTCCGGGGCTCAAGCGATTCTCCTGCCTCCGCTCCCAAGTAGCTGGGACCACAGGCGCCTGCAGCAACTCCCGGCTCTTTTTTGTTGTTGTTGTTGTTGCACCTGTCGTTGTTTGGGGGGTCTGGGCCAAACCTGCCAGCTCAGATGTATGTGGCTGGCACCCTAGCCGCTTGACCCATAGACACTGAGCCACACTTGGACCACTTTTAAAAGGCAAGAAAGAAAAAATAAAAAGCCCCTTAGCAGATAGTGACAGTAACCTGAGGCAGAGCCAGTACCATCGGTCCTGGCACCATGGCTACTGCTGATTGGCCTGTGGAGATGGTCACCTGACCCATCAGGCCAATCAGGTTCGTTCTTTCTCAGGGGTCTGGAATTAGACCTGAGTGTTCAGGCTTCCTACAGAAGAGCTGAAGCGCACAGCGGTCTCTGCGCATTTCCACACATTCAGATGGACATTGGGTCTGCAGAGAGGAACAAAGGAAGGAGAGGTGCAGGGAGAAGGAAGGGAGAGCCCTGTTTGGCTCGGACCAGCACACCAGTTCCTGCTTCCCAGGCCCGCCCACCTGCCTAAAGCTTCTGTGAGGCACAACCAGGGTCTGGACCTTCCAGTTAATTCCCCTTTGGCATCATGAGGTTTTTGTGCAGCTCAAACAATTCTGTGCAATAGAGGGGAAAAGTTCAGATGTTATCATGGGTAGACAGAACAAAGTACAACAATGTAATTGCAATCTCGAGAAATTACGTGATTACATACACTGCACCTAAATGTATGGGTGTGTGCATGTCCACACCGCACACCCATATACACAGCTGTTTCTCATTATTCGCAGAAATGTTCTATAGAGTAGCCAAGAGATTGATTTATTAGCAAATAATTTTTGTTCCCAGGAGAAATACAGGGTTAAGGCCTTTCGGGTCTAAGTTCACATTTTCATTGAATAATCAATACATAACTTTTTTATATGTGTGTTTCTATTTGAAGACCCTTTATTTAATACATATTGTTAATTCATCAGCATTAAATTCACAGCCAGCAGCACTACATACAGCTCGTGCTTACACGAAGCTCATCTACCACACACATTTTCTCCTTAAGGCTGTAATGTCACAGTCTTCTTGTCCTTAGGACATGAAGACAGTTGGCACCCTAGCACTAAGTCTGGGAACCATGTTAAACAGCAAAATCAATATGAAGCACAAAATAATTTTAAAAAGTGGCACTAAATAGACTAGAAAAAGGACACTGGTTTGGAATATGAACGCTGAAACAAAGGCAGAGCACAGGGTTGTGCAACCTCAGCAAAGAATGTGCCTGGTGGGTGACTCAAAGTTTTTACCTCTCTGCACAAGCACATGTCTGAAAATGCCTGCAAAATGCTACAAGTATTGACTCTGGTTTACAAATAAATTGTAACAAATAGGCAAATTTGTGAATATTGAGTCCATGAATAATGAAGATTGAACTGTACATAAGCGTATGTGTATATTTGTGTTTATATAAAAATAGTCATATGTACCACAACAATGTTTCTGGCAGTGATGGACTAAATAAATAACAGTGATCCCATAAGATTTTTAACACCATATTTTTACTGTATCTTTTCTTTCTTCAGATGTTTAGAGACACAAATACAATTGCCCACACTATTCAGTACAGTAACATGGTATACAGTTTTGCAGCCTAGGAGCAACAGGCCATATCATATAGCCTCAGCGTGTAGTAGATTACACCAGCTAGGTTTGTGTAAGTGCACTCCATGATGTTTGGAGAAGGATGAAATCTCCTAAGGGCACTTTTCTCAGACCCATCTGTAAGGGACACAATGACTCTATATACTCATGTCAGGGGTTTGTTTTGGGGTGGAAGGAATATGAGCGACTTTTATAATTTTGTTCTTGATGCTTTCTTGCATTTTCTGGATTTTCTACATTTCACTTTCTTTTATAACCAGAAAAAAAAGATGTCACTTTCTAGGATTGGAAGACACCTGTCTGTGGGGTACTTTCTCGTTTTGAAGCCCAGGCCAGCATCTTCTGTTACCCTAACTCAGTTGTTGGGCCACAATGGAGCATCTGCTGAGGGCTCATACAGCTAATGGCACCCTCTGTAGGGGTAGGAGGGTACTTGCCCTCATAGGCTGGGGATATACCTAGGAGCTGGCATGTGGGGCTTAGCCCTGAACTTGCTGTTTGAGTCTGAGACAGTCCTTTGTCGTTTGGAACCTCTGTGTTCTCTGAAAAATGGGGGTTAGGATGTTGGTTCTTTCTTCCCTCACAAACTATCGTAAAGACGGAATAAGAACATATGTTGGTTAGAATCACTGCTCATAGATGGGACTTCAGGGAAAAGTTCACTGAATGTTGTCCAACCTTTCAGCCTCAACTCCCTTGCCAGGTTCAATCCCAGTCCAGTGGGGTAGAGACCTCCAATGCCAGGAAGGCCCTCATTAAGCATGTAAGAATTTGGGCTCCATTTCCAAGTGTCAATAGCCAAGAGGTCAGTTCTCCTATCAATAGAGGTCTAATGTTTGATAGCTGAGTAGAGTGACTGTATTTAACAACATATATTTCAAAGTAGCTAGGAGAACTGAAATGTTTCCCACACACAGAAATGATAATGCCCTAAATACCCTGACATGATCATTATACATTCTATGCATATAACCAAATACTGCATGTACCCTGCAAACATGCACAAAAATTATATATCAATTAAAAAAAAGATTTAAACCAGAATGAGGTTTAGAGGCCCTTAAAAAACAATGGGGCCAGGCCTGGGCAAAGCTATATTATGCACTAGAAATAGGCTAAGACACCTCTGCAACCCCCCCAGCATCTCTTCTATTAGCTAACACACCTTATCCTTGCTGTCCCACTGGCCTAGTCCCTGCCCATGACTGCTGCTCTCAGAAGGACCCCAGAACTCCACTGGTACGCCATCCCTCGGACAGGATGTTAAATAGTTGCCACCATGCTTCCAGAGTTCTATAATCACACAGGTTTTCATCACGTGCACCCCAAAACATAAGGTGTCTCCTATGTCCCCCAATAATAAAATCTTTGAGCACAAGGCAGTATCCTGCAAATCCACTTTGCTTTCTAGGCAAGGCAAAGAACCTAGCAGAAATTAATTTGTGGGGTGGGGGATTGCAGCATTGCTCATATGAGAAAGTCATCTTGGTCCTGGAATGCAGTGGCCAGAGGTTTGATTTTTTTTTTTTTTTTTGGATACCTTCTCCAACATTTGTTGGTCTCCTTTTCTAAAGAAGAAACAGAAGACCTCAAAACAGGCAATACTAGCCAGGAAGAATTTAACACATTGATTTTCTTTTTCCTTTGAATTTCATTTCCTTCTATTTCTAGAAGTGCTGGTGGTTTTCCATTTATTGTAGACAGCCAAAGTTTCCCATTAACTTAAGTAAAAAAGTCAGTCAATTTGAAGAATAATACTGTATTAAGAATAAATAGAAACTTTGTGGATATTCAAAAAATTGTGATGGTGCCAGTAGATTTGAGAATAAGGACAATCCTAATGCAGTAGAATGCCTTGCCAGTCTCACTGTATCTGGAGTTTATATTGTTTACAAACTAAAGAGCTAGAATCTTTCTCAACTCAGAAGACCTCTTCTGGCTCTACAATGCTGATGGGTGGCCTGGAATGAGCTGGGTGACTGAGAAAACATCTCCAAAGCAGGCACAAGTAGAGAAGGGGCTGCAGGGGCTGTGAAACAGAAGCATCAGCAAGTCAGAGCACCATGATCTATTAGCAATGTCTGCAGGGGTGGGCAGGGGCCTGGGCTAATACTTGGCATACCTGGTCTAGATCAACCCCTTTAATGGGAATATGGAGGGTCAGGGGAGCACAGTGACTCTTTCATGCTACAGTTTTAGACTCTTTCCACTTCCATGTCAGTGTCTGGATTTCCTTGCAAGTTCCTTGTGTCCCTCTGGGCCTCTCTCAGAAGTGACAGATCAACAGTGAAATTGGCCTCTAAGAAGCTTCAGGATCCTGCAGACACCCACTGGGTAGGCATCTGGGCTGTCCACTCTGGTTTCCATAGCACTGTGCCAGTTTTAGCTCTTCTATATATGGTACAGGGTGTAACCCAGCAGCTAGCAGCCAAATCACCAGTCACTGTGGGTCCACGTTGCCACAAGGCAACTGTCAGGGGGGCCTTTAGACAGGGTCTGAGCTAATTCACTGTCCATAGCCCTACTTTGTCTGCTCAGGCAAGCAGCAGAAGTTTCCAAGCCTTTAAAATATTTGAAAAGCCTCTTTTAGACCACCCTTTACATTACAGTTAGGGTACGGGACCAGGAAGGGAAGGGACTTGCCCAAGGCCACATAGCAAGCAGGGAGAAGCCAGACCTCCCCATGGGATATGCTGAGAGTGCTGGCTTTCTCATACCTAAGAAATGGCAGTGGCCTTTTTAGGTGAAGGGAGGAAAAATGTTGTCTTCTGGGCAGTGCACAGAGGGGTATGGCTTCTGCTTAAGAGGCCACACAGCTTCTGCAGCAAGTCATTAGCCCATAATAACTAAAGTTGTTCTCTGTAGCTAAAGCAAGTTTAAATACAAAAGTGCACACAGCCCTGAAATCAAGTAGCAGTGCTGGTTTCAGGATGCAGTTGAAACCCTTTCCTGCATAGAAGGGTTTAGGAATATGTCCGAGGGTCCTCAGGAGTCTCAGAAAGCAACTCTAAAAGGCTGGTGCAATTCCCTCCATTAAGCTCCCACACTGGTTGAGTTTCCAAGTTGGCAGATTTTGGGAAGAGTCTGGCAATCAGTGACTGGCTGGGTTCCAGGGCACCCTCTGGAAATAAGCTGTCCTGGCCATAGAGCCCCAAGGTTGATGAGCATGGTCCTGGGGGCTGGGAGGTAGGGAAAGGAAGAAAGAGGGGCAGAAGAGAGAGGGAGAGGGCGAGGAGAGAGCAGAGGCAGTTGGAGGGAGCTCGGCAGGTTTAACTAATGGGAAACATGATTCGGCTGCTCCTTGGAGAGACCCATGACTTCCCTGTGGTTCTGATTTGTCCATTCTCCCCAGCTGTCTGCCCAACATCTGGCCTATGTAGGTCAGTACCTCCAGACTCTTTTCGAAATTGCAATGTCCTGCAGTTTGTTTCATTGCCCAATGCCCTGGGGCAGCATTGCCACCAGAAGTGCTGAAGTGGGAGAGAGGGAAACCAAGGCATGGGAAGGTACCAATCGTAAGGTCAAGTCGCTGGGAAGTGAGGTGGCGTGACAGTCAAACCTCTGAAGCCACTTCTCCTTTCTCAGCTCCCCAAGGCCAGGCCTTGGCTCTCCTGGCCCTAGGCCAGAGCTTTCCTGTCCCCAAGTCAGCTCCAGGAATCACCAAGCTCAGGCGTTGCAGCAAGTGACACACTAGGAGTGGCTGGCTGCCAATTTTTCTTTTTTTTCAATTTCTTCAATTAAGTGAATGCTTGGAATAGGGCCCAAATACAAGTGCTGGTGGTGTATAGTGTCAGAAAAGGCGCTCCAGATTCAGGGTTTTGTTCCTACTATTTCTCGTCCACAGGGCAGGCAGCGAAGGCTTGCGCAGAGGGTGGGGCTCAGGGCTCTGATTATACTTGTGTGCAGGGGTCCCAAGCCCGGCCCTGGGGGCAGGAGAAGGGGAGAGGACTGGTTTCCAAAGTGCAGATCTGATCTCTCTGCCCTGCCTCACACACTTTAGTTCATTCATTCATTCAAGATATACACATAGAGAGACCTACTGCGTACCCTCAGGAGCTGTTCGCAACCATCCCCCCAGTGCCTGGTGACGGGGGGCTCTCAAGTGGTTCTCCCTTGCCTCTGGGCTCCAGCACGTACCACGGCCTCCTGTGGGAACAGTGCTAATCCTGCTTAGCTTCTCTTCATTTCTCAGGTGTCAGCTTTAGAGTCACTTCCCCCAGAAGCCGTCCCAGAAACCCCAAGTCTGGGTTCCCACAGTCCTAGGGCCACCCTTTTTTAGCACACCCTTTTTCCTCTGGGAGGGCTGGTCTGTTCTTACGACTGTCACCACTGCTTCCCTGGGAGCCCTCAGGAGCTGTTCACAGCCATCCCCCCAGTGCCTGGTGACAGGGGGCTCTCAAGAAATGTTTGGAAGAAGACAAACAGGCAGAGAAACAGATAAAATGCCAAAATAGGGCCACACAGTCAAAAGCCAAGGCGACCTCACTCTAAGCTCTCTGTGTCCAGATAGTAACAATGCTTGTGAAATGGCTGAATGAACAGCCCCACTGCCAAGGGTACCAGAAACAGAGCTGGCTTTGTCACAGAGGAGAATGCAGGCATGGGGCCTGACCCTGGAGGAGAACTCAGAGAAGTTCACATTCTTTCCTGAGACTTCTCTGAAAGGGTAATGAAGAAAAAGGGCACACCCCTGGAGCAATCTAAACTTCACCCAGAAGCCTCATCTCACTGCATTTAAGAGACAGGACATCTTAAGAGAATTGTTTGAGGGTGATAGCATTGTTCTGTACCCTGTCTGTAATGGTAGTGTACGACCTACACATCACAGAACACTATACCAAAAAAGGGAATTTTACTATATGCACATAAAGTAAAAATTAAAAATAACAATCCCTCTTTAATATCAAGCCCCTGCCCTCCTGCCAAGCACAACAGAGAACAGGAGCTGGCTTAAGGGTACCCAGGTACGAATGTCAGCTCTATAGCCTGATGCTGCTGTGACTTTGCAAGTCACTTCATGGTTCTGAGCCTCTGTTTGTTCACCTGTAAAATGGTGAGCCTAGTACCTACTTTATAGTGTTGGCTGGGGATTAAAGGCGCTAATGCATGACAGGTGCTTGGCATACTGCCCAGCCACAGACAGCTTCCAGGGCCATCGCTAAAAACCTTGTTATGGAGATGAGACACCAGAGGCTCAAGCTGACTCAGTAACCATTTCCCTTGGGCCAACTCAGATCTTGCAATATTAGATAGGTCAAAGGGAAAACAGGAATGTCACCCCTTGAAACCAGATCAATGAGTGCAGGTATGTGGCCCACCTTCTGTCCATTTCCCTCTGACAGTCTTATCCACAGGGATGGCAGCAAGAACTGCTTCCAGGGCTGGCCAGGCCAAGCACCTTCACGCTTCCAGACTGAGATGCTGAACTGGTGGAAATGCTCGCTGCTCCGGGCGTGCAGCTCCAGCCAGGCCCCTGGCTGCCAGCTCACGCCCTGCTCTTCGCACACATCTGGCCCGAGGCAGCGTGGGGAGCTTTCCAATGGCAAGCAGAGGTGCTGGCAGCTGGAGTTCAGGCTCAGCCGGAACCAACCTGAAGGCTGGCTTTCTAGGAAAGTCTCCAGGGCAAGCACTTAGGGCTTGTTGAGATCTTCAAGGCTGCCAGGCCTCAGAGGAGTCCGGGCAATGCAAGAAACAGAGCTAGGTGGAAGACTTCAAGTCGGGGCCTTTCCTGTGTTGACGGGGCTGCCCACGGTGAACTGAGCAGCCAACAAGAGCACCCACTATCTGCAAGGCATAGAGGCAGTAGGATCAAAGCCATCGCCAAAGAGTACATGATAAACTTGGCAAAGCAGCAATCCTACATATCCTTCAAGCAATGAATAAGAATAAAAAATAAACCACACTTATTAAGCCAATGTCTTCTCTAAGTATTTCCTCTATGGTACGTTACTGAATCTGGAGACTCAGAGAGGGTAACTGGCTTATCTAAGGTCACACAGCAGCATGTGATACAGCCAGGAACTGAACTCAGGCTGTGTGATATGTAAAGAAAAGCCAAGGATATGCGATCAGATGGGTCTTAGTTCACATCTAAATGGTCCAGCACAGTGCCTGGCATGCAACAGATGCCTAACAGAGAAGGCATGAGTAGAAATCTCTCACAGGCTGCAGGCCACCTAAGTATTTTATAAAAAGGATGAGAACTAATTCTGCTAGTAGAACATGGGGAGGATTACCATATAAAGAAACAACTTTCTGGATCTTGAGGGATGCACAGGGGTTCTCTAGCTGGGAACCAACTCCTAAAGAGAACTTGCTAAACCCCTAGCACTCTGCTCTCAAGAAACCCTGGGGAGTGGAGCTTATTATCTGCCCCACTTTGCAGTGGAGACAACTGAGGTTCAGAGAGGTTAGGTCACTTGTCGAAAGTCACACAGCTGGTTAGGGAGAATGCCAGATTTGAACTCAGGTTTGCATGATTCTAGAATACTCATTCCTAAGCAAGCGGACCAGGTGACAAATGGTAGGGTGGACCCTAAGCACTTGTGTCCACTGCTGCTGGCTCCCAAGAACAGCAGAGCCAAGTTCTATACCTGCCTCCACCAATTCCCAGCCAAGACACCTTGGGCAACTCCTGTCATGAGAAGTAAAAGCATTCCCGAGCAGTAGGTGCTCCGTAACATGCAGATTAAATGATGTAATGAGGCAGCGCATGGCCCCATCCACACATACTGCCCCCAATACTGCTTTCAAACTTGGCTGCTCAGTACACATTGGAATGCTTGTTTAAAAAATCAGAGTTTGACCTTAGCCAGCCCCTCACATCATCTGGATTCAAATTGGCCCTCTCCCTTCCTAGCTGTGTGGTCCTGGGCAAGTCCTATCTCAGTGCTATTTCCTTCTCTGTAAAACGTGGGTGTTATGGTGCCTACCTAGTGGGGTGATGTCAAGGATTAGTTGAGTCAGTGTAAACCCCTAAGCACAGTGCCAGGCATACAGCTGATACTCAATAAATGGTTGCTGTTTCTTCTACTACTTTCCTCCCCTTCGCCCAAGTTAGGGGTTTCAAAGATGAAGGATGTGTGCAGAGGCCTTGATGCTACCAGTCAGGGGTCAGGAGATCCCCAAAGTCTGGCATGCTTTAAAACAAGGAGGTAAAAGGGGCTCGGAGGTCTCTCCTGGGGCCTCGGGATGACTGCAAAGGTACAGGGGGGAGGACAGAGCGAGGACCCTGGAAGTGATCTCATCCTGGCTCACCCCTTCTCTTGCCTCTCCCAGCCCTTCCTTCTCTCCCAGTCCCCTCTGCTCACCCAACCAGGGTATTTCTACCACACAGCATCTGGCCTGATTCCCCTTCTTCTTAGAGTCTCATAGTGGCTCCCTTTTAGTGAAAAACAACAAAACGCCACAGATTTAATGAACATTTCCTATTGGCCAGGCTCTTGACAGTTAACTCCTTTATCTTTATGGGACAGGTTCTATTATCGCCCCCATTTTACAGAGGGATAACAGTCTGGAGAGGCTGATGCCTTGTTTAATTTAGGCCTTCACAATCCCAAACCCGGCCATTCCTTGGTGGGACTGTGGGCAAGGGCTGGACCCAGGGACACTGCTCCTGGATCCAGAGTCTGGAAGCCAAGACCCAGACCCAGCAAGTGGGCTGCAGAGCTCAGGAAGACCACAGTTCAGAAGGTCCTTCCTCTCAGCTTCTGGCCCAACAAAAGCCAAAGATGCTGGAGCAAAAACTGCAGAAGTCGAGACTGCGTAAACCTGAGCTCCACAGCGTCTTAGCGAGACTGAGTCTTCAGAGGAAGAAAATACTGAGGTCTGAGAGGTTAAGTAACCCACCCCAAATCACATAACAGAGAGCGACACGGCCAGGATTTGCACTCAAGTCTGGCTGCCTCCAAAGCCTGTGCCTAACCACTGTGACACTGCTCGTAGGGAGTGAGCTCTCAGACCCCTGAGGATAGGCACCTACTAGGGGTGTAATAAGGGGATGAGGAAGAATTCCTGCGCTGGACAAAGAAGGGGGCTGCAGGAGTGGGTTTCAAACTTTGTAAATCTAAGGACCCCCTTTTCCTACACAAAATCTTATGTTGTTCCTGAAGGCCAGATTTTGTGGGTACCCTTGGCTACCCCTTCCTCCTTGCTGGGCCCCTCATTTGGAAGAGAGTAATTCCCCCCAATTTGAGCCCTGTGGGGACATTTATGCTTTCCTACACCGTTCTCTCCCTTCTAGAGAAAGCTTTGATAATAAATCTAGACAAGTTAATGTAATCAGCAACAATATTCAAGGGTCTAGAATGTGTTTACTGTACCCGATCTGAGCAAACCTACCATGTTGCGCGGGGACATTTATGCTTTCCTACACTGTTCTCTCCCTTCTAGAGAAAGCTTTGATAATAAATCTAGACAAGTTAATGTAATCAGCAACAATACTCAAGGGTCTAGAATGTGTTTACTGTACCGATCTGAGCAATCCTACCATGTTGTGCTAACTTCTCTCTGTTCTGCAGTAGAAGAGAGTTAATCCCAGGCAGGTTAAGTAACTTGCTCAACCCAGGTAGGAATGAGCAGTCAGGTCTTAAAAGTATCCATGTTTCCACCGCCAGGGAAGATGCTTTCGGCTTCTCACATCCCTTCTCTATACATGAAAATAGTTTTTGAAATGAAGGTCACACTACACGTATGATTTGTTTTTTGCACTTGCATTGGACGATGAGCATCTCCCCATGAAAAGTTCTTTGAACAAACCCTCCTTAAAGGTGCCTTCACAGTCCATAATGAGGCTATATATCATTTATTTAATTGTGCCTCTGATGACAAACATTTAGGCTATTTTGAACATTATTTTTTTTGAGACAGAGCCTCAAGCTGTCACCCTGGATAGAGTGCTGTGGCATCACGGCTCACAGCAACCTCCAATTCCTGGGCTCAAGCGAGTCTCCTGCCTCCGCCTCCCAAGTAGCTGGGACTATAGGTGCCTGCCACAATGCATGGCCATTTTTTGGTTGCAGCCACCATTGTTGTTTGGCGGGGCCCGGGCTGGATTCTAACCCACCAGCTCAGGTGTACGTGGCTGGCACCTTAGCCCGTTGAGCCACAGTCGCCAAGCCAATGTAACTCAATTGTATGTACCTCTTTATTAATTCAACATTTGAAAAACAAATAAACCAAGCCAACTAAAACAACAAATAATATAAGTTTTTTTTTTTTTTTGAGACAGAGTCTCACTATGTCTCCCTTGGTAGAGTGCCATGGCATCACAGCTCACAGCAACCTCAAACTCTTGGGCTTAAGTGATTCTCTTGTTTCAGCCTCCCAAGTAACTGGGACTAAAGGCGCCCACTACACGCCCAGCTATTTTTTGGTTGCATTTGTCATTATTGTTTAGCAGGCCCGGGCTGGGTTTGAACCCTCCAGCCTTGGTGTATATGGCAGGTCCCTTAACCATTGTGCTATAGGCACTGAGCCTAATTAATTAATTAATTAATATGGATGAGATAAAACTAGAGAGTGTGTAGGAAAAGAAAGCCAGCAAAAAAACTGAAGGACAACACATAAGGACTAAATAAAGCAAAAGGATTTGTACAAAAAACAGAATAGAGAGCCAAAGAGGTAGAAGAATCAATAATTTAAGAATTTCAAATAATCTTGACTAATCAACAGCATTTAATACCCCCAAAGAGATTAAATGGAGTACAGAATAGAAAGAGTCCTTTGACTCTATCACGAAGCAGGTCATGGAACTAAGGAGTTGAGTTACTGTTCAATAGTGAAAAATACAAACAACGAATTGCAAATATTAAACAACGGAATTTTGCAGATGAAGTAGTTTTTACCACTGCAGTTCTGCTGAAGTCACTGTTCCCTAAATCTACAGGAAGGCTCTCCTAGTCCCATTACCAAAGAAACATCCCAGCAACACGTCAAAGGTTTATGGATCATGAATTACAGAAGCATTTTCCAGAACACTTGTCTAAAAGACATTTCTTAGAATAATGGTTCAGAGGTCAAATAATTTGGGAAACTAGTACTTAATTCTTCTTAGAGATTTACAATTTACTTTAGCCTATTCTAGGCTCTGAGATGCCTTACAGCAAAGAAACTAAATTTTTATTAGCCTAATCTTTCTCAAGCTTATTGACCAAAGAACCTTATTATTATTATTATTAGCAAAATACCTTTTAAGATTCTCAGATTATGTTCTGCAGAACATACTTGGGGAAATGTTCATTTATATCATCAGGCCAGAATGCACTGGTAAAAAGAAAGTACACACATTTGTAGCCATTCTGGTATACTTGGTCATCAATTTATTTGGGGGTGAAATATTGGACTGAGGGAGGAGGAAAACCCAGAGAAACCCCTAAATGTAGTATGTTTGCTTTCCAACTGTTCCCCTAAGGTAAACCCGCTATTACTTTCATTTATTGCCATTATTATTATCACAATATAAGTTCTTAATACCCAGAGATTGAGTCAATATGGTTACGTATACTTGAGTTATTAAGTCCCCCCACATAATTTTCTGTATATTAAATTTACGATAATGATCATGTTGAAAACTTCATTTAAATTGCCTTGATTTAAGTTCATAATAATGGACTGATCAATTCAGATAAAGAAAAAAATAAACCTCAACCTGCCTAGAATTTTGATTTTTTTTTTTTTTTTTTTTTTTTTTTTCCAAATGGGAGAAAGTATGCTGTTCATCTGACGCTGTCTGAGACTTTTCCCAGGATTTATAGATGGTTCCTGGTGAGTATATTAAAGAAAAATGTCATTAGAATTGTTTGTGACTGAGGTTCATTGATTTTCAGATTGGAATACAACTAATAGAGTAGATAGTTAAGAACATTTTTGGTGATGAAAGATGACATAATTGTTGAATTTAATTGTCAAAGAGAGAAATGTCCTTGAAGCCAATGTGAAAAGGAGATGTTTTTAAATACTTACCTTTAAGTGGGTAGTTCGGAAATTAAGACTTATTTGAACAATGGAAATTAACCCATAACATGAGACATTTTATGATTTATTTTCTACTTAAAATGTATAATTATACATTACTTCGTTACTTGCTACAGATTAAGTAGATATTTTTTTTTCCTGAATGCTATGTCATTATTGGTCTTCTTTTAGCAATGCTAGCAAATATTTTAGGAAAAATTGGGGTAATTTTCTCCTCTAGGAAACAGGTGTTAAATAAGGAAGGCACAGTCAACACTAGCAAGTGGGATTTTAAAGGCAGAGCCCGTCTCTGAAAGAGTTGGTGCTTGTCATTTATTCATTCAGTCACCAAAGTCTCCTTGAATGCTTCCTGAGCACCAGACACGGCTTGAGACCGGAGGATAGAGCAGTGTAGCCCACGTGCTCATGAAACCCTCATTCCAGTGAGGGAAGCAAACAATGTGACATGCACCCAGAAAACTGGACAATTCCTGGAATAAGAAGTGTGACTCCAAAAGTCCAACAGGGTAAGTGAAGGGGGATAAAGAAGGCATTCTGGAATTCTGAGGAGGTGGTATTTGTGCAGTCCCCCGAATGGAGAGGTATGATGACGATGATAAGTTGTACAGAAAGAGCCTTCCGGGCAGAGGAGGGTGAAGGCCCCGAGGGCCGTGAGCTCGGAGCCGGTGCAGAGGGACGCTAAGACCTTCTCTGCGGCTGCGCTTACCTGAGGAAGAGGAAGGGTAAGGGCGGGTCGTGATCACCAAGGCCAGGAATTTGGAGTTGGCTCCGTGGGGAAGCCATTGGTCAGTCTCAAGCAGAAGCACACACAGGATGTAGCTTCCATTATTCAAGGCCCTTGGAGAGCTCAGAGAGAAACGCCAGGCAGAGGACGTGGGGGCGCAGCAGCCCCCGCACCAGGTGGGGAGAAGCGACCACCTTCGGGTTCTGTTCTGCAGGTGTCCGTAGCCGGCAAGCCTTGCTGTTGGACTTGACATGAGGCCTGTACCAAGAGCAGGTGAAGATCCCGGCTCCGCGTGGGGCCGGTCCACTCGGGGAATTACGTAAAGAAGGAAAATAACTGAAGTAAAAACAGGTTTACTCCAGGAGTTAAATAGAAAAAGCATCTCTGTAACATGACTAGGGAGTCCTAAAAATTCTTGATGGCTGTTTTTGTAGTTACCTTCTTGTGGTAAAAGAGACCCCACTAGAATTTCAATATTTAATTACATAAATGCCTTCACTGGAGGAACGGGTGGCGCAAATGTGCATTTGGGTTAGAAGCTGCTAATTGCAGAGATTTTTATTCCTTTGGGAACAGAAGCAAGAAGGGCAAAAATAGCTCATAATAAGGTATAGACTTATATCTCTCCTTGGGTACATCCTTCTCAACAAGCTGTCCGAGGCTAAATTAGATAGTGTTTTCAGTAAATACAAAAGAGTTTGCTTATGCTTTTCTTTAAAAAAAAAATGGAAAAACTATTTTCCTCCGTAAAGCACAGTGGAAAAACAAATCAGCACCTAGAGAGTCCTACTCGCCTATAAAAATAAAAGTAGCTACACTCATGCTGAGTTATATATGAGGAAGAATAACCCGCTAACCTCTCCTTTCACTGGAAACATAACAAGAACAAATTACAGAAGTAGTGACTGGAGGTAGCCACAAAGAAAGAGGTTTTGGCAGTAAATCAGTCTTATAAACAAGTAGATGCTAGCAAGAGCCACCTAGATTTTAAACCATAATGAAACATTTTTATATGGCAGTCTGATTAAGAAACAATACTGTTATTCTAATTACTATTACGTAATAAAAGAATGGGGAATAATGATTATTAAAAATACAACCAAACTTTAGTAATGTTAAACATCTTCGTTTAACAAAGCGAAGTTTGCGATGTTTGCAGGTTGTGTATATTTGTTGATATAATCTGTAAGCTGCTTTGTGGGGATTGTCTACTGCATAAACAAATTTCAGCAATGCTTTTTTATAGTATGCTTCAAATGCCCCTCCCATGGTGTAAGCCAATCCCTCGAAGTCTGTATTTTAATTTAACAGATAGATTGGACAGTCTTTTTTGAGGGTTTCCAGATCAATGTCCATGTTTAAATTTTTTCTCAGTGTCATGAATTTTTGCTATATGACTATCTGTTAGAACAGAACATAATAAAGCCAAATTATCGAACTGTTCATGGGCTCATGGATTTGAAAACAAGTGAACATACGCTTATGATCATAGCTTTTTGATGAATCCATTGTATTTTAGTTGTTTTCAAGTTATCTGCATGGGTGCAACTGCGTTATAAAGTGTTCAGTTCCTTAAAGATTAGGAAATTGTGGGAAAGCAGAATTGTAAGATTTTCCAAAATGACCACCTCAGGGGCAGAAGAGATAAAGTCTGTCTGCTTTTCTCTAAATTGACTGCAGCCAGTGAACATGGATTTGATCCCCTCTGCTTAGCTTTGGTCAAAAATGTACAGTGTACACAGATTTTGAAGAGAGAGAAATATAAGAAAGAAGAAACTAGTTTTTCCACTGTGAAACGCTCCTAGCAACAGGGAATGTTGCCAAAAATGTCAAATATAATTTTCCTACACACCCATTGACTAGGTCGATGTGAAAAAAAAATTATTTTATGATATGTGAATCCCCAACTCCTGTTAGACTTGTAGAGGCAATCTCAGTTCTATTGCAATATTGCATGATCCCCCAAATTGTTATCCCTAATTGAATTAATACTTAAGAAAACATTCCAATTCTTCATATCACATGTGTAATTTAATACTCTATAATAATTTTGTGTTTGTTTCTTCTCTCTTTCTCTCTTTTTTATGTTTTGAAGAGATAGAGACTTGGTCTGTCACCCAGGCTAGAGTGCAGGGGTGTGATCATAGCTCACTGCAGCCTTGAACTGGGCTTCCAGAGATCCTCCTATCTCAGCCTCCTCTAGGACTACAGGGGTGTGCTACCATGCCTGGCTAATGTTTGAATTTTTTACATGGATGGGGTCTCACTATGTTGTCCAGGCTGGTCACAAACTTTTGTCCTCAAGCAAATCTCCCCCTTCAGCCTCTCAAAGTGCTGAGACTACGGTATGAGTCACTGTCCTTTCATATTCATCATTAAATGTGTAGACCAAACTATTGGCCTAATTCAATGTATCTTACTCAGTAAAGATCTACTTAATTTGCATATGTAAGAGAGTCAAGCCAGTCTAGATTGTGTATCTCTGCATTTAACCATATTCAGCGTGATTTTAAGTAATTAATTCATGCATTTTATGCAATGAATTAAAGTCCACAACCTCCTTAGTTGTTCCTGTGCTTTATTATTGTTACATGTGTCCAGTAACCAGTGCCGGATTTTAAAGGGAGACCTATGAAAGTCTAATGACAAAAATTTGTTCCTACCTAATTGTTTTCAAAGTTACAATAACTTTCTTCAGATCTGAAGAGCCAGGTAGTTCCATTTGGGCAGCCCTGCTCTGTATAACTTGATGAAGTAATGGGGACTGACCATGTCTGGCAAGCATTGCAGTCTGTTGTGTGTGGTAGCACTACTTGTGTGAAAAGGTGGGCCAGAAGTGATTTTCCCGTCTCAAAATATAAACAAAGAATGACCTGTCTCTGTGCGCTTTGCAAACATCATAGGCAGTAGAGTGTTTTGCTTAAAACATGAGCATTTTGATTCTCATTTGAGAACCTGAAGTGGAAAACTTGGCAACCTTGGTAATTACTGCTAGCCAAATACGCTGCCAATCTTCAGAAGAGATCAGGGGTCAGCCAAAAGACACTTTTAAATTAAAGTAAATCTGCATGTTAAAGTTGACAGGGTATAGTAGCAAGAAAATGTGTTGTGTAATAATCTGGCCCTGCCTTCTGACATTCAAGAAAGGGACCTTGGAATAAGAAAGCCCAGAGGGTATGTACAAAATATCTGTGGGGATCTAAAACATAATTGGGTGAGCCAATTCCCGATTACAGTTCTAAGGAATCTCTGACTGCTCATAAAAGGCTTAAGTTAACTAAACTAATTGGGGAATGTGATGGAATTAGACCGGGAAGCTGTAAGCTACCTTATCTTTGAGAGTTGCCAAGGCAACTCAGAAGGATTGAATTGAGTATCCATCGGTAGGTTTTTAAAACGAGACCTGGAGGAGGGAGCGAAGGGGGAGGACCAGAAAGAACGAACAGCTGGTGCTGAGTGGTAGCTAAAGGCAAAAGGGCTGATGGGCTCTGCTGGGGAGCAAAGCTGATTGGGTTCTGCTGCTCTTGCTGAGCCTTTGGAGTTTACACATGAGAGAAATTGAACAAGTCGCTGGTGGCTCCTGCATGTATTCTGGACAAACAATATGCAAAAATTGAGCTGCATATGAAACGTGACAAGGCCCTTGGACTCTGTTCTATCGTTGCTATTGTTGGCTGTGCGTGTTCCCGCTTGTGTTCACCATTTTTCATGTGACTTGATAAAAATACTGAATTGGAAGTAAACAAAAAGAGAATTCTCTTCCAGAAACTGGTCCCAATTTAAACCAAATGAGGCAATAAAAAATAATTTAATAAATTATAAATCAATCTATTCATAAGATGTAACTGTTTGGTGCTTTATCTAGCCCTCCAAAGTTAAAACTAAAATGTTTTACTGCGACAGAGTAAATTTTTATAGCCTCCAACGATTTCTTTTCTTCAAAGCTGCACTGCCAAGTACAAATACGCTTTGCCAAAACTCCCTTCTCCTCCCACCACGACCATGGTGCCTTCTGTATGGGAGTGTGTAGTTGGATATTTTTTTTTTGAAGTTTGAATGTAAGTCAATTAAAAATTAAGTTCACTGCTTTGAATGTAGAATAATTATTTGTGATTATTTTGAAAACCCAATCAATTTTCCTCAGGCCTATTTTCAAAACAGCATTTGGTAGGTGTGTAGGAAGTTTTAATTAACTACTGTCCCCAAATAGTATTCGTAGCTGTCACAAATTAATTAGATTTTAAACAACGGGTCCTAAAAAGCACAGAGCCAAACATAGAAATGTTAATGCTAGGCTTAGAGTGTCCTTTAGCCATCGTCTCCACGTTTTGAACTGCTCTATGCCAATTTGCTCATACACAATGCAAGAGTTCTTTTTAGCAGATGTAGCATCAGTGTCTGTTAATGAACTTCTGAGCTGGATGAACATCTCTCATGTTCCCATGACCCAGCAGTGAGCTGGTAAATGGCAAATAACTGGCTCTGAAATGTGTGTGTGTGGGTGTGCATGATGCAGGTTTATTATATTTTACTAATATAAAGGATGTGAAGCATGCAATCTATAAGTAATAATAAAATGTACAATTTTCATTATTGTAAATTTCCTATAGCCAACTGAGTCTCATGAAATACATCACTGATAAGGGAAACGCTCTTATAACCGTGGCCAATCTATGGTTGTAATTGATGAATGAGTAGTTCCTACACAAATGTTAGTTAATTTTTTTTGCTTATGTAAATGAGTAAGATCAAAGTAAAACACTGAAGACTTATGTTGCAACTTTATTTTACCATCAATGACATGAACGGCTTTGCTGCATCAGGTGAATTTACAAATAGTGGAAGATAATTCTTCATTACTTTTATCCTGTTTATAATGTAATGGATATAGGTATAATACATACTTAGGGTTAATCTGCATTAGTATCATTCTCCCCATCAGTTTCTTAAGACAATAAATAAATCAACAAACCAAGTCCTAATTAGGAGAATGTTATGGATAGGGATATGGATGAAAACACTCGAGGTAGTCACCTTTGAAGAACAGTTTTCAGAATAGAAGGCTAGTAGGCCAAACCACTCTATTCATGAATAGAGTGTTGGCACCCTCAGGACTACACGAGCTAAATAATACGTATGTCATGTCACACCGCGTGTGTTAAAGTATTTTAATATGCGTTACCATAGCTACTATAACACTGCTATTTGATATCACTAAGGTTTGTAGGTTGTTACATTTTAATGTATCTATGAAAAAGGAAAGCCCTGGAGACCACCCAGAGTAATACAAAGGCAATCTATACGTCTGTGTAAAAGAAAGATTAAATCAGATCAAACAGTAAAGAAACTTATAAAGTAAAAAAAGTTAAAGTTACTACTCCCTTGCCTACTGCTTTAATCTTATTTCTCTAAGTTAATCACTCTTAATAGCTAACATATATCCTTTAAATTTTCTGCATGTGTAAATAATTTAAAGGGATGATTTTATAATGTACTTTCTTATTTTTAGTAAGATAATACAGTAGGACCTGCATAGCTGACCACTTCCCTCCATTGACCATCTCCTTAAGCTGACCTAAATTTCATAGACTGGACATGTACGTGTATGTACATAGTATCAGTAGAGTGGCCTAGTTCCTTATGTTGATCAGTTTCTTATAGTCCCTTGGGTGGTCAACTTACAGACGTTCTACTGTACATTGTTTTTATCTTTGGAAGGATACATGTTTATACATGTTGTTCTGTACCGTAGCTTTCCCCCCCTTTATTTAACATATTTACTTCAGTCAATACGTATAGGTCTATTTCATCTTCTGTAAGATCTGTGAAGTATTCCACAGCAAGAATTTACCACTAATTGTAATCATTCTCCTACTATGAGGGAGTTTTTGTTTCTTTCAAGTTTTGTACTTTTTTCTATGCCTTTTACAACTAACATGGCAATAAATATCCTTGGCACATATGTATATCTTTGTATAGTCTGTGGTTTTCTATAAGAGATAGAATCATAGAAACAAAATTTGCAGCTGCATCCATCACTGATCATGTGTTTTTAATTATTTGGAATTAGGGAAATCATCTTGACTTTGATTCTAGTTCTGTATACAAATATTTGCTAGCACTCTATCCCTGGGAAATTGCCATACAACTCCAAGGGTCCCTTTCTGAGGTCATAGAGTTCAGAATTATTCTGCTGTTGAATATTCTGTGGTTTAAAGATTTTACTCCAGAATTCATATTTACTAAAATTCTTAATTCATTAATGAACTATCTGACAATTAATTTTGGGGAACAGACGAAATGATTTTACAGACCATTTTTACTGTTAACAAATGAGATTAAATTCAATTCTTGAATTTTGAGTCAATTAACACACCTTCAGAATGAGATCAGAAGTGCCACTCATTTATTTGGGAAAAAGAATGTGTACCCTCACGATACTGTCTTAGTCCATGTATGTTGTTATAAAGGGATACCCGAGGCTGGATAATTTATAAAGTAAAGAAGTTTATTTGTCTCATTGTTCTTTATGCTGTAAAAGAAGCAAGGGGAGGGATTCAGGAAGCCTCCAATTATGGCTGAAGGCAAACAGGGAGCAGGTGCGCCACATGTTGAGAGAAGGAAAAAGAGAAGAAAGAGGCTCCAGGCTCTTTTCAACAGAATGGCATCAAGTCATTCCCGATGGATCTGCTCTCATGATCCACACACCTCCCAGTAGGCCCCACTTCTAACAAGATTGACTAAATTTCTTTCTTTTTTTTTTCCCAACTGAATTAGTCTCTTTTTATTCTCTTGGCAATTTCTTCCACAGTTACTACTTCTGTTGTAGGTGATGAAATGTGTTACGGCTCCACTTCAAGTGTTGGCACAGCTATGAGCATGGTCTCTTCCTTTACCGTAACTCAGAATTAAAACTTGATTTCTTTATATTCCAGTCTCAGGAGTGGTTTCCACTGTAGCATATATCTGGTGACAGGTAATACTTTCTAGTAGTGTCCTACAACCAGTCTCTAGCTTCTCCAGGAACACTACAGGGTGGATTTAGTTTAAACGTGTATTAAACTAAAAGGCATTCTCTAGAATGAGTTTAAATGCATTTTATTTTTAAACAACCTACATGACATGTTTTTCCTTAAAAACAATGCCTCCACTCCAAATAAA
>CAUYRH010072226.1:0-16796 GCA_963574655.1 Perodicticus potto
TTACCATGAAGTCACCCATTCACTCAGCCAAACTGATAATTAGGTTTAAAAGGCAAGAATCTTATCCTTTGACAAAGATTCAGGTTCCCCAACAATTTAAACAACCAAATTATTACATTTTATAAATGAGAGACATTTTATGAGATATAACATTGATACAGGATTTTCCCACTCCAGGCTGGACAGGGAACCCCCATTTTTCAGGCTCAGGTGAGCTCAGATATCAGACTCCCATCTCCAGCCACAAACCCTCTGAGCCCCAGCAAGGTCAAGAACAAAGCAGTCCCAAACATTTTGGATGGCTCCACCCTGACTAAGGAGCACACACCCTAATCCCTTCCCCAGACAAAAACCACAGTAAAGACCTAATAACCTTGTCTAAGGTGAGGGGCTGCATTCATTCATTTGCTAGAACACCCATTCAGTTTGTAAAGGTATTTTTCATCTACCAAGTCCTGGCCAAAATATCTCTCAGGGCCAATTATTTACCCCTATACAAAGGACTTATGCAGGAAACTTCTGACCTGCACCTCCTCCCCCCTTCCAGAGGCTGTTCACCTTGGAGACCTGTTGCTTATATGGATACAGCCTCGTCCAGAACAAGATTCACACTCTCTCCCCCAGATTTTCAAGGGCCATCCAGAGCTCACTGGACTGCCTGAATTCCAACACTTTCCAAGGCACAGCCCTCTGCCAATAGCTCTGGCACTCTCCACTCCCTCTGCAAGCCCCTCAGTCCAACAAAATGCCATTTTATCATTGATCTGTGGCCCACAGGCTCAATTCTCAAAGTCCTGAGACCAAAGACTCACTGAAGAAATTCCAGTAACAAAACTACATCTTTTCTAATGTCTTTTCATTTTCTCCCAAGTCCCACATGGCCACGTAGCTGCCAGCAAAGACAGAAATCGGAAAACCTAGAACTTCCAGTTTCTCTCAGAATAGCCAGGGGGATAAAGTTGGAACAGGGAAGAAGGGCACACTCACACATTCGTTTCACCCCATGAATGGGGGGGCAAAACTCCACCTATTGTTACCCATCTCAGTCATTCTCCAAGCACTCACATGCGTACAATTCCAACCCATTTCTTAACCTGGGCAGCCTCAATTTCCCACTCAAGCTGCCATGTAGCCATAGGAGGCAAACCAACACTCCCCTAGGCCCTGTGAAGGGAGGTCCAACTCCACCCTCAGAGTGTTCTCAGTCACACCACATCCACACACTCTCACATACCTCTCAACAGACCTGCTGGCAATCTAATGGGGCCAAGGAGTTGATCAGGCTCCTTCTTCCACTAAAACTGTAGTGGGATCCCCAGATCAATCATACCTTGTCTTAGATGTTTCCCTGTGTAGGTATGTGCTCCTGTAGGCCAGTTCCTCCCGATGTTTAACTCCTTGAAGATCTGCCAACGTGGTCCTTTCTCTGCCCAGCCGAAGCATCCACACAGGGAAGCCAAATTGCCTTCTTGGCGTGCTCAGTGGTTCACGTCGCCCAGGCCGATCAGGGGCCCCCACGTGGGTGTCCAGAGGATTGGTGGCAACTACCAGGTACATGTTTTCTCCAAGGGTGATCTCACTTCCCAGTCAGGGAACCAAAAATGTTGTAGGAAGATGAGGCCCAATGGAGAGAATGAGCACCCAAACACCACATTTATAAGAGGAAGGGCTTTATTTACCAGCCAGGAGCTTACAGCATAGAAGAATTCCAAATGGCCATGCTCACCAACTGACTTGGTCTTTCCCTTTTTATCGACAGTCAAAAAGTTCCACCCCACAGGTACCTATCTTATTGGCCAGTTTGATTCAAGCAGGAGATGCTATTCCAACTCCTACAGAACTACAGTATTTCACAGAATATGGAAATTTCCAAGTTCCAGGAAGTTAAGTTTACAAATTTCTAAGAGCTAAGTCACCATGGAGAGGACCCTGCAAGTGTATCCTTGTGATCTCCTTGAGAAGACCAGTTCTCCTAGAACCTCACCCTTCTCGGGTGTCCTCTCTCACTAATAATTAATGTAGCCTACTGTAAGTATTTTAAAAGAATTCACCTATTTAATTCATGGAACTACCCAATGCAGTGATGCAATCATTATGCACTTGGCCAAGCCACAAAACTCACAAGTGCAGATCAAGGATTTAAGCCCAGAGGTCCCACTGCAGTGCCTGGGCTCTAAAGACTGCGTCAAACTGCTAACATCCGGGGAGTGGCCACATATTACAAACCAATTCATCTCTGATTACATGAGTTCACTTCAGTAAAACTGCACTTTGACTCTGGTGGCAAGAGTTTTAAATATATATATATATATATATATTTGTTGTTTACTATTTCCACACTGACAATTTAAGTCAATAGAACATGTAAAGCCAGCTACTCAGGCTTTTGTTTACACAATGCTGAACAGCTTATGCAGAAAACAGCACAGAGTGGAGCCTGAGAAAATAACTGTTGAATTATATTAAATGCTCCAACAACATTTCTCTCCACAAATCCAAATTGGCCAATATTTTTAAAATAACCTTGAGGCGACACCTGTGGCTCAAAGGAGTAGGGTGCTGGCTCCATATGCCATAGGTGGTGGGTTCAAACCCAGCCTCAGCCAAGAAAAAAAAGCAAAATAAAACAGACACCATAGTGAATAGGCCAAATTCCTTCCCTTTTCTTTCCAGGTTTAAGACATCAGAAAACTTGATTCAATGGGACTTGCCTATCAAAAGAACATCAAAGCCCATCACTTTTCAATTACTTCTACATCTTTACTGTCAAGTAATTAACAAGCCATGCTCTTGGAGATGCTGATAATATGTCAAATAGATATAATGTACTCTCCTGTACCTCCTTCAGAAACAAGTAATGTAGTAAGTTAGCACTGGAAAGGATGCTATCCTTTAATAAGAGTGTTAAATCCCATTTAGATTCTCACATCATTATAGGAGGAAAATAAATCTGGACAGTACTGCTTGGCTGATATCCTTAAAATTATGCTGATTCTGCTAAGTCCTATATTTCTTCAGTTAAAGATTACAAATGTTCATACCAAAAAATGAGCCTTAGAAATTCAAAGATCCCATTTGCCTTAAAATTTGAAAATAATGGTCTTTTTCCTTATTAAATTACCCATAAATCCCAAACAAATGCAAATCCCAGTAGATACCAGTATAGAAGACTTCCACATTTGTCTTCTGTTATCATTCCCATTTTTTTCAGTTCCCTAAAAGAGCTGGGTTCACAACACAATCTAAAAAGCCTCTTTTAAATATAGCTTCATTCATTAATGTTGAAATTAACTTATATTAGCTCTTGCCATGTCAATGTTAAAGTCTTCAAATATACATGAAAAATTATCTTATTCTTCTGCAGTGTTTAAAAATTAATAATGGTGAAAGTCCAATTTTCAACTGCCCACATCATAGAACTAGTCCGTAAATTGCATAGATCTCTAAGTTCAGGCATCATTAGTAATTTTAGCCCCCTCTGAACTTATAACCAACATTTATAATCTGTCAATATCATATTAAAACTCTTGGCATTATAAAGCTAATTTTATAAACCAATTCCTCATTGCTAAACATACACCTGATAAGGTAATATTTTCATGTTAAGCCATTAAGAAGTTGCTTTTGACTGAATTTTTAAATTAAGATTAATTAAAATTAATTAAAATTTTTAATTAAATTTTTGAGAAATTTAATTTTGTTTAAAATATCAGTTTTAATCTTTGGAATACTGATATAAGCTTCTGTGTCATGGGTTTTGAGTTTAGTTTTATGCAGTGCTTATTTTAGTTTTTATGAGAGTAATTGTTTTGGACATCTTGTGTTAGACAATTGAGAAATAATTGACTTATGTCTAACATGCACCCCAAATATCTATATATCTGTTGACTTACAAGGAGGTGTCAAGAAATTTAGCTTTGGCTAGGCACAGTGGCTCACACCAGTAATCCTAGCACTCTGGGAGGCCAAGGAGGGTGGATTGCTTGAGCTCATGACTTGGTAACCAGGCTAAGCAAGAGTGAGACTCCTGTCGCTACCAAATAGAAAAACTAGCGAGGCATCCTGGCAGGTACCTATAGTCCCAGCTACTCAGGAAGCTGAGGCAAGGGGATCATTTGAGCTCAAGAGGTATGATGGTGCCATGGCACTCTACCCAGAGTAACAGGGTGAAAGGAGAGGGGGAGAGAGAGAGAGAATGAATCAGCTTTGTTGTGCAAGTGGTGTGAGTTCTCACAGAGCTTACAAAAGTCACCCTACAGATGAATTAATGATTGTACTGCCATATAGTAAAGGCAGACTCCATAATTTCCATCCTCTCCTACTGACAGAAAAAATATTCTATTTTATTTTGTATCTGTAGTATCTAGCAAAATTCCCAGCACACACTAAATACTTGATAAAAAAGGACAGAAGGGACAGAGGGAAAAAGGGAGGGAGGAAGGAAAGGAGCAAGGGTGGAAGAAAAGGAAAAAAAAGGGAGGAAGAAAGGGAGGGAGGAAGAGAGGGAGAGAAGGAAGGCGGGAGGGAGGGCGACAGTATGGAAAATGCTTTGAACACTGTAAATACTGTGCATATTCCCCTTTTTTTTTGTCATGGGAAAGCCTGTCCTTCTCATGATCACATTTCTTGCTTTCTCAGTAGGACTAGATTCCCCTGTTAAGGCCTGGCAATTCGTAAACCAAAACAAATCCATCTTCTGAAGAAAAAAGAACAATTGTTGCTAACAATTGTCCTGATTGATAGGGGAATGTAAAGCTTCTCCATTTTGACAAGAAAAAATTAAAAGTAGTCATTATTTTCTTTCAAATTTCACACTCACTCAGACTTGCAGATTTCCCCAAAGAAAGGATGAGCAGGCCAATAGGCTATCCAGATCAATGTTATTTAAAAAAAAAAAAAGCTGCTCAAAACAAACATCACTGCATACTTCATCTTCATACAGACTTACATTGCTTTTTGTTATCCTCTTACAGTGCCCTTTCTTGAATTGAGAAATTATTCTTAAAATTAAACTTATAAAACGAGACTGCTCTGTGAAAATCTGTCAAGATGTGTTGGGTGTTTTTCTAGTTACAATTGTTCAGTTTCATTAAAAATAACAAAATGATAGGGCAGCGGCTGTGGCTTAAGGAGTAGGGCACTGGCCCTATATATCAGAGGTGGAAGATTCAAACCTGGCTCCAGCCAAAATCTGCAAAAAAATAAAAAATAAAAGTAAGAAAACAATAACATGGCTGATATATACAAACAAGTTCAATAGAGGAACTTGCAAAGGATGTGTATGTTCCTATAAAATATGTGTATGTGACAGAGAAAAGACTTGAATGCAAATGAGCACAGCTACACATGTATGATATATCCACTTTGGCCAGACCATATCAGAAATATAAGATTTAATTTTAGTTGTCATATTTTGAGAGGAACAATGAAAACTTGGATATTTACAGAGGGGAATTTGGTAAGTATATGAGTATTACTGTGCGGGATCACTGGAGTGAAGTAGGTTTGTTGAAACTGGATCCCAGAGAATCCTAGGAAAAGAGACAGGGCTATTTTCTTTAAATATTTCAAGTTTTTTCCTATTGAAGGCTCAGAACTCATGTTTTGACTACATCTTTTGATGACAGAACCAGTACCAATGTATTCAACATAAATATCTGCATATCATGTGGAACATTAAATTCCTAACCATTTTAAGGAAGAAATTCAAGAGTTTGGTTTAGAAAACATAGTCTTGAGATACCTAGTAGACTTCTCAATGGAAATATTCACTAGATATTTGATGTTCTGTAAAGAAGGCAGAACTCATGGTATAATTTTGAATGATATTTGAAACCTTAGGTGTAGATTAAAAATCACCTAGGCAATAAATTTAGGTAAGAAAAGTAGTCCCAAGATTAAGCCTTTAGCTATTTTATTGGCATTTGTGTGTCCAGATAAGTATGTTAATTTGGGATCACTCAGAAGTATACTTGGAGGCAAATATTTGACTACAAATGGTATATTTTGGAGGTGTTTCCTGGAAACACTAGTAAGAGAGTCATAACTAGAGATGGGGAAGGGAAGGCAGCCAATAAAAGGCACATTACCAAGCAACACAATCACTGTGCACACATGGTGATGAATTTCACTGGAAAACTCTATAAACACATGTAGAATTCATGTCCCAAAGTCATCTGTCCAAAGAGAAGCGATGCTAGAGTATTTAGACAACAACTGCCATCAATCTGTATGTGGGACTTGCTCCCAGGAGTCTTTAGTTCTCATAAGACTTTGAGACTCATGCTTGTGCATCATGTGGGCTTCAGTGGCCAGAGAAAGCCCAAGTGTTGATAATTGAAAGTTGGCTGGAAGTCCTGAACTGATAATGCCTGAGGGAATATGGGTAGGGCAGTCCCTCCTTCACAAGATAGAATAGTCAGAAGGACAGGAAAAGAGAGAGAAAGAAGGAATGACACGCTAGAAGCCCAGTAAATCATGAGTTAATAATATAAAAATAGATCTCTGCATTCTATGTGATATCAGAGACAGGCCCTTTAATTGGCATTGGAGCAACAATTTCTATATATTAACCAATAAGGAAAAAAATTGGCATTGAATCCCAAAAGTAACATTCTCTTCATATTTTTAAAGTAAGCTCTGTATGATAGGGGATAAGTAGCCTATAAAGACAAATTGAACAATGTAATTAAAGAAGTGATACCACCTGTATCACATATATGACCTAACGGCAAACAGAAAACCTTTCTTTTTGGAGGGCATCATGGTGGGCATGTATTGTTTGTATAAAAGATATTAATGTTTATGACTGAGTATATTACACATTTTGTAAGATCATGGGAATATGCTTATTGGTTTCTATGTCCAGTTAAGATTTCATTAAAACTTAATGCCTTCCCAAATGAAACTCCCCAATTTGAAAGTTCCAAAGTCCAACACATTTTGTTCTCTTACTCATTTTACACATTTCTTTTTAAATTATTTTGTTCAGTATATGAAAAACAATCCTGGGTATTCTTTTTGAATTCTCAAATGTATGCAAAAGAACCAGAAGATGTACCTGTAAGAAATAAATATATGAGATTTGTTCTTCAGCTCACCTTTATGTAAAAAGTAACCTTTTATAACTTTACCATCAAGAAGAAACAACAGGAAGGAAATCTTGTGTGTAAATAATGGCCTTTGGCATATCCTAAAGCATGCTTTCTTAGGCAACTCTTGAAAAGATATTCAGCATCTGATCACTGCCATTCTGTGCATAAAGGACACTACTTCAAAATAACCCTATATTGCCTTGGAAGGTGTTACTCAATACTTGGATTTCAATGTCTAATTTAAAGATATTTATCAAGAAATATAATTATAGCCAATATTCAGTGAAATTGACAGTGTTTCCTCAGTCATTTGCCCTTAAGAACCATTTAAAGGACCAAGGGGAGAAGGAAAATTGAAACATAAGTTAAATGTCACAAGTGAAGGGCTGTCACCTCTAGATTTAATAATGTCATCATTGAAAGTTAAATACCAGGTAATTATGAGTGTGAAGATGTGAAAGAAATCTACTGCATAATTACAGAAACATAAAACCAGATTCTCAGAGTTAAGAATTTCTTCACCCATGGAACTTTGTAAATGACTAGTGCTATATACGTGGCCTGTTAAATCAATATAGGCAGGAATTTCTTGAGTGGTGAGGATGGGATTTAGTTGGATTTTACTCACAATCTATTTGATTTTTTTCCTATGCTTTGTTTGATTTTTTAGTCCTTTAAAGTGGATGTGGCCCAATGTGTTGATGGTTTATATTCATAGTTACATTGCAAAACAGTTTCCTCTATAGGCAAACACTTCCTGATTATCTCACGCTGCACATGGATAAAAACTGCCACCATTTTCATGCGGATCATTCAAGAATGCACAGCAGAGAGACTCATCCCTCAACTTCATTCTTCCATTCCTATTCTAATATACATCACTGGAACGAGGACATTCAGGACCATATTTCATCAGCGCATGTCTTTCTCTTGATGTATTGGGCTTCATACCATTTCCTTTAAAGCAACACAGAATTCCTCATGAGTGATAATTCATAAATATTACAATTAAAAATAAAAGATTACTTGGAAAGTAGTGGCATATTTAGATGTGACTTTTAATATAGATGCATGACATTTTTCAAATTTTAGATCAATTATATTGGCCATGAGCAACCAGGGAAGATGATGGATTTTCTTACTTTCTGTACTTTCTTGGTCCTTTTATAGATAAATACACGTTTAGACAAATTTGCATTCATATTTTAGGAAGTCCATCCATCTCTCTTATTTTCTGAAAGATACCTCTACCAAGCAAAGCATAGTTAGCTGAGGCTTTTTTTGTTCTCAGTACTTTGAATATATTACCTCACTCTGTCTTGGCCTGTGAGGTTTCTACTGAGAGACCCACTGCTTAATTGAAACTCCCTAATGTGTGATTTGCTTCTTTTCTTTTGTTGCTTCAGGACCCTCTCTTTGTCATTTATATTTTTTCTTTGTGTCTATGATTTTTGCCAATTTGATTATGTCTCAGGGTAGTCTTGTTTAGATTTGACCCCTCTGTACCCTAGATATTTTTCTTTCTTTCCCCAGATTTAGAGAGCTTTCTATTATCTCTTTTTAAGTAAAATTTTTACTTCCCAAACTTCTGTAATTTGAACATTTGCTTTTTTGAAGCTATCCCATAAATCCCGTAAGTTTCTTCACTTTTTCTCTCTCTCTCTTCTTTTTTTTTTTTTTTTTTTTTTTTTGTCTTTTGACTATAGATTTTCAAATAACCTGTGTTTGAGTTCGCAGATTTTTTTTTTTTTTTTGAGACAGAGTCTTACTGTATCACCCTCAGTAGAGTGCTATGGTGTCACAGCTCACAATAACCTCAAACTCTTGGGCTTAAGCAATTCTCTTGCCTCAGCCTTCCAAGTAGCTGGGACTATAGGCACCCGCCACAACATCTGGCCATTTTTTGTTGCAGTTGCCATTGTTGTTTAGCAGGCCCGGGCCAAGTTCAAACCCACTAGTTCCTGTGTAAGTGGCCAGCACCCTATCCACTGAGCTATAGGCACTGAGCCTCCACAAATGCTTTTTAATAAAATTTATTTCACTATGTCAGTTCTGCTGTTGGTGCTATCTATTGCATTTTTTGTTTCATAAAATATATTTCTCAGCTCTGGAATTTCTGGGTTTTTAAAAAATAATTTCAAATTTTTCTGTTTAATTGCTAATTTTAGTCATTTATTATTTGCCTTATTCCACTAAATTATTTCTATGTATTTTTTTGAAGTTCACTGAACTTCTTTAAAAAAAATTATTTTAGATACTTTGTCACATCGTTTGTAGATCTCCATTTCTCCAGCTACTGGGAGATTATTGTGTTCTTTTCATGGTGCCAAGCCTCCTTGGTTTTTCATGTTTATTATTGCCTTTCATTGATGTCTGGGAATTTGGTGAAGCATTCACCTCTGATGTTTTAGGCTAGTTTCATTGTGGAAAAACTTCTGCTATGGAGAGTTGCAACAGCTATTGTTGGATAAAATATAATCATTCTCCCCCTTCTTACATGTAAGTTTGTTAAAAGATAGGTCTGTGATTCTCACATGTTATTACTCTCACAGCCCTGGCAATGTGTCTGGCACATATCAATAATAATGATGTATAGTTTGCTTACAATGTTAATCCCACTATTTTCCTGTCTAAAAAGTGAAATTCTTAATAGAATGCTACAAAATGTCCTAAGTATCTTATATCCTGCACATATACTCTTTTAATACCTCTTGCTGCACTTCTCATGCTATATATTTCCCCTAAAATAGGGAGTTGGAAATATCATGTTTCAATAGGCATCATGTCAATATCAGTCTTTGACACAGTGAGCACAGTGATAGACAGAAGCATGATCTTGGCATTTTCTCTCCAACCTCAGTAACAGCCCACAAGAAACCAGAATTCTTCACTAGAGAATCTCAAGAGACTCTGATTCCACTTTCTTAGAAGAAAGGCCCCTAGAGGAGTGGCTGTACAAGTCAACAACCCTTTTCTTGCACCAGACACTATCCTTCATAAAGGTGAACCACCACACCCCCAGCACCTGTGGCCACCCTCTTATCGTCCTTATGCCCCATTTGCTGTCACCCCAGACCCCATCCTTCTCTGGCCCTTAGATTTAGTTTGTACCTCCCATGTTCAAACTTTGGCTTTTCTTAACAGACTGAAATTTGATTTGCCCCTCATTCTTCATGTCCTCAGCAGTCCTGGGCTAAAGTTCTCACTTTAATTTCATTCCTATATAAAACAAATTTCTAAAATTAGACACTCAGGATTTAGTGTTAGCAAAATTTATCATCTACTAAAGACCCTATCATTATGATACTATGATTTGGAGATACATTCAAGATAAACTGAGGCTGTAGAGAAAGGATTCAGAAAACCCAACTATAGCACTTACTTTCTATAATATTCATTACCTTCCTCTTTCTGAGACAGTGAAATGATGGATCATGTAACTAAAACCTATTACTCCCCTCTTCAACCAAGTGTAGTTTAGATATTTTTTTTCCTTCAAACTGTAACTAAATTGGAATCAGGTGGAGTAGTTTTATCTAATTTAAAGGATTAGCTAACAAGAGGTTAACTATAAATATTTGACTGCTCAGAATTTTATGAATGCCTGATTGGAGGCATTTCCCTTCCTCCATGAATATAACTTGGAACAGGAGGATTGATGAGCCTGTTAAGATGATGAGTAGACTGAGCTGAAACTGTCGCTATGAATGTCATTAAGGATATTAAGTACACATAAGTGCAGTTCCACTGGGCAGCAGAGCTATTCTCCTACATAATTTACTGCCAAATCAGACAGCTTGCCCATCATTATCCCAAAACAACAACAACAATCAATATGAACATGGCAGATTTAAGGACATCATTCCTACAGAATGGAACTAAAAGAGGGAAAAGACAAAAGGCAAGGCCAGGCCAACAAACATACTTTAAAAATATGCTGGTGACTTTCTAAAATCCTTTCTTTCTGGTTTGCAAATAACTGTAAGATATGCAAGATACAAACTATTATCTGTATTTAAAATAAGAGAAGAGGGTATCCCAGAGAGTCTGAATTTAACACAGCTGAAAATATCAACTTAGGAAATCAGAATATTTGAAACTGAGATTCCAAAAGTGTTGAGCTGAAAATACTAGCTACTTCGACATGACTTTACTACACATGGATTAGAAAAGGAACATTGATCCTTTGCTATGGACATTTACCTAAGCTTACCCAGCATACTTTCCCAGAAAATTGAAATATGCTTTTCATGGAGTTAGTTTCCTTCCAAGATACAGCATGCTATTCATGTGTCTTACTTGCTGTCGATGTGTCGATGACTTACAGAGTTCAGGGGAAGCTCTGTAGCTACATTTTCCAATACGGCAGCTACTAATCACTCATGGCCACTGAGCCCTTGAAATGCGAATAGTCCACATTGAAATGTTGTGTGGATTTCAAAGACTTACTATGAAAAGGAGAGTGAAAAATTTCTCCTTAAGAACATTTTATATCGATTACATGTTCAAATGTTAATCTTTAGACAAATCTGATCAAAGAATGTGCATTATTATAATTAATTTTACCTGCTTCTATCTTTTTAATGTGATTACTAAAAAATTTAAAATTGCATATGGGGGCTCATGGTATATGTTTATTGAACAACAAAATCACATATGGGGGTTCATGGTATGTTGTTATTGGATGACACTGCTCTGTAGGATCCCTGATGTAGATGGAGCTATGAAGTTAGTGTAAACTGAAAAGAAACAGAATTAGAGATATGCAAGTGTTCATTCGGTCTACACAACCCGGCGAATGCTGAGTGGTAAAAATTGGCAGCATAGGCTCTAGACTATAGGATGACACCAGCCTACAACCTGACACTGGTCCCTCCAAAGTGTATGCATTAAAATGCATCTTTAGAAATATTTATACAATTGGACAGAAAAATTCTACAGATGTTAAATCTAATATCTTCTTATAGGCCTGTGTTTTGAATGTCTTTGTCTTATTTCATTTTATAATATTTTATGAAATTTTTGGAAATAGGATCTTCACCAAAGGCAGTTTGAAAATCACTGGGATATACAATTTTGGAGACCCAAATGTTTATTTTTGATATTCATGGCAATGGACATATGAATTTCATATGTATTTCATGAAAGCCAATGTTTAATGGAGAATAAAAGTAATCAATTTTCTTTTAACTATCGAAAATGTTGCTACATGTCTAAATATATGTAGGTAGGTTAAATATAAAGCCAACTACCCTCCTAAGTATATAGAAACATTCCATTTTATGTAAAATACAAAAATTGGAAAGATTTATATCTAGCCAACTTCAAAATTACATACTTTGGGAAAGTTCAAGGTCACATGAGGTAGGTCGGATACCACTCAGAATCAGAGTAAATTGGATGTGACATACCATGGCCTGGAAATGAAGGAAAACATGGCCATCAGATAATAATGGGAAAAGGCAGGAAAAAGAAAGTTACTTAAAAGAAAACTAAGTACTTTTATTCTCCATTAAACATTGGCTTTCACCCAATATATATGAAATTCAAATATCTCTGTTGCAATGGACATCAATATATATCAAATGTATTATTTTATAATAATAAGTGCAATCCAATTTGGCAATTCATTAGCAAGTAACTGTCCTCTCTGCCAAAGGGTGGAAACAAGACAAAATCCTGCTTTGAAGAGTTGAAGATTTCTTTATTTTTCCCCAAATAGGGAGCTCAGACACGTCAACTATAATACCTCTTATGTGCACCAGAAAGTCAGGTGATTCCCATCATACTCACTCTAGCTGAAGTCCATTTATATACTTCCTGAAAATCACAAGGGAACTGCAATCTTTAATTTTACGAGATGTTCCCAGATATAAGAGTCCAAGATAAAGACACATACACAACAAAATAACTGAGATGCTTTTAAGATAAGGGTATTTTTTTCCTCGTATCTGACACTCTCAGATTTAGCAATTCACTCAGGTTGCTTTCTACAATTTCAGAAAAGAGGCCCCACATAACCCCTGGATAATTTCTTCTTTCTCAGCCATTTTAACAGCCTTTTATGCTGGATATCATAACCCTTAATCTGATTTTTCTCCATTCCATTGGCTTATTTAATTTGCTGAGTGATGTAAAACAATTCAAGGGCTTAAGAGCTGGGGAACATCAGGACAAGTATTAAAAAAAAAAAAAATGAAGATAGCATACTGTAGATGTCAGCCCTTGGTGGGCAGGTCCACATCTTACAGCACTCAGAACAATGCCTGGAGCTAAAAAAAATACTCAATAACTATTTTGACTGACTAAGCAGAGAAACAGTAGATATTTATCACATGCCAGCACCAACTGAGCATTTTATTCTGCAACATAATCCTGCCAGTGGGTGTTTTGTATTGAGGAGACAGAAACTAAGGGAAGTTAGATAACAAATTCTCATCCACGCCTTCCCCTTCACAAGTACTTACTCCCCTACCCAGAGGAAACAGCTCCAATGCACCTGCTCTGCCAGCTACTAGGGGTTACCAAACATTCTCTGGTGCATTCTCTTCCTGATTCAAGGTGTGTTAAAGCTGCTTGGAAAATTAAGGAAAATCCCTTCAGTTGTGCAGCATGGGTTTTCTGGAACATGGGCTTTGCCTATATAAAAATAAGCATCACAAGTTGAAGAGTGAAAAATCCAGTCCCAATGCATGTAGGGCACTTTCTGGTCACTGGATTCTAAGGAACTCATTTACCTGATGTGTTTTCCCAGTGTTTTCTTGACTCACTGGGCAGACAAGACCTGAAATTTTTCTTTCTCTTCCAGATCAACTCAGTGTTTATTCCCCTAAAAGAACTTGTAAACTGTCTTCCTCAAAAATATACAAGGAAACTCTCTGCATAGGACTAACTTTATGCATGTGAAGATTAGGCTGCCATGTACAAGAAGGTTCCTCTCTTCTTCAATATAATATTTCTACTCCTTGTTGAAATCTAAGTCCCTGACAAAGAAAACATAAGGGTTTTCTTTCTTTCTTTCTTTGTCTCTCTCTCTCTTTTTTTGGCCAAAGAAGAAGTTTCTTCTGCAATTAAAAGAAGGTACCAAGTCTTAAGCAGACAAAGTTGCATCACAGATTTAACAATTATTTTTGTGACTTTAAGCTAAAATATCAAATATCATCACAGTTTTAGGAAGGAATTAAGAAAGAATTAGGTTATAAAATTCCTGAAAAACTAGAGCAATGTAAAAAAGAGGAGGGGTATATGAAACCAGCACGTTGTACCCCTTGATTGCACTAATGTACACAGCTATGTTTTAATAATAAAAGAAAATAATAAAAATAAAAAGAGGAGGGGAGAAGAGGGTATTATATAGAACTCAGGAACTGCAGGAAGCCTCACACCATTGCCCAGCCTCACTTTCTGCAACACCACAAACAGTTGCTAGAATCCCCAGGTCCAGCTTCCATCAAGGGGCTCCCCCACTTTACCATCACCACACTTCCTGCTGCCCTAACTACCTGCTTTCACAGCAATCTGCACTGGTGCACTACCACCACAATTACTGCATCAAATAAATAAATAGCTTTTACCTTCCATTTGTTTTTCATTGCCAAGGAAGAGCTTCCTGTCAAAGAAATCTAAACCAAAATCCTGATGAGAAGTGACTAGAAAATGTAGAGTCTGGGCTTCCAGACCCTGCCACACAGGGAAGAGCAACACGAAATGGTCATTATCACAAGTTGCAGAATTTCTCTGAGCCACAGCTTTTTCTTCTGTAAAATAAAAATGATGCTTCTGTGCTATATTTATTCTTTTAAGTGCCTACTGTATATGGGTTACTATGGGCTAAATATTGATCTGGAAACAGTAGATATAAAGTTGGTCTTTCAGGTACAATCTTTGCTTTTTTTTATTAAATTATAGCTGTGTACATTAATGCAATCATGGGATACACTGTGCTGGTTTTATATACAATTTGAAATGTTTCATCAAACTGGTTAACATAGCCTTTATGGCATTTTCTTAGTTACTGTGTTAAGACATTTATATTCTATACCTAGTAAACTTCACATGTACCCTTGTAAGATGCACTGTAGATGTGGTCCCACCACTTTCATCTCTGCTTATGTGATATATTTAAACAGATGATTCTAATGATAACAGTGTACTACCAACTCTATGCTCAAGGTCATATAATATCACACCAAAAAGGGACAGGTATGATGTCTAACTCAGATAGGAGGGATGGGACGGTATCTAAAGGAGATGGCACCTACTTGTGTCCTCAGCTATGAGTAAGTACATGTAGCCAGGTAATGGGTAGTAGAAGACTGGAAGAATTCATCATTTTAGGAAGAAATGAAAAAAAAATACAGGAGAGTGGATGCAAAAACAGCCTGAAGTATAGAGCATAATATAGGCATTTTTAAACTGCTGAAGAACAAAATTTAATGAAATAAGGGAGAAAAGAAAGAAAAGCAGAGGCCAGATTGGCAAAGGCCTTTGTGTTCTAATAGTTCAGATAAGAACTTGTAGGGAGAGGGGAATTATTTAACAGTTTGATGCCCAGGTGAGTTGTAATCAAATTGGTGCTGTCTAGTGGCTGGGAGAGGATGGATTTAAAAGAATAAGACACAAGAAGAAAGGCCAGTTAAGAAATTTTCCACTGTTTTGAAGTCTTATAGGGAAAAGCAGAATTAGATCAACCCCCTAAAAAGGGTAAGTCAAATTCAGACACACCCTAATAAAGGCACTAAAACAACATTGGATGTGTCTGGGACAATACCCCTTGTATTAACCAACTGCCTTTTGGGAGGAAAAGTATATATACTTAGAAGGAATTCTTTGATATGACAATTGGAGTGGGAAGCAGGACAGCCTATCTCCCATGGGGTCATGCTTACTATTCAGAGTGTAGCTTTGGTCAAGTGCAGAGTTTTAACTATACTGGATGGTGATACAGTTTGAGGCAGAGGGGACATAAGTTTGAATTGCACTAGAAGAGTGTTTTTCAAAATTTTTTCATCTCCCTGCACACTTGAACCTATAGTTAAACTTCTGTGGTACATTTAAATTATGTTGGTCAAAAAAGAATACACTTACTGTGCTTTGAACTTCTTTAGAAAGTAATTAGTAGGGTGGAGCAAGATGGCAGCCAAGTAACAGCTTCCTTGCAACTGGGCACAGTGAGACTGGGGAGAGAAGACTTCAGGCATCTCTGGCTGGTGGGATCTGCCCAGAAACATCCCTTTGGGGACGCAGGGAGACAGTGTGAGACTTCTGGATCCCTTGAGGAAGGCAAAAGCGGTGGAGATCTGGCAAGTTGTTGCATGTGTTCATTCAGTCTAATCCTGCTGGCATCTGTGGGTATAGCAGCAGAGAGACTGCAAGCTGGAAAGGACTTACCTGTGAGCTGTTTGGGTTTCTTTTGGACTTGGCACTCGGTTGAACTGCCTTGGGAGAACTTGGGCAAGAGTGTGGAGGTCTTTGAGTGTTGTCTGGGTCCCCAGACTGGGCCACCAAGCCAGACGGAGCTAGCAGTGTTTGGTTGTAGGCTGAGTGGGGCCACTGTGGGAAAACTGCCCCAGCAAGCTTCACGCTCAGGGTCGCAGAACAAGCATCGGGTGGGAGCAAATAATCTAGTGACTGAGCAGCCTAAAGGTGGGGACTGAGAAGTCTTGCAGCCTTATGCCTCAGAGGCATAGGGTGAGACCGGTT
>CAUYRH010072231.1:0-16338 GCA_963574655.1 Perodicticus potto
AAAATTGTTCTCACAAAGTAATGAGAAAGTCTCTTGAATGTTATCGCAATCAGGTTGATGAAAATATCTCTGATTGTATCTGAAGCCCGTACACTGTACCCCATGACTGAATTATTGTACACAGATATGATTCAATAAAAATATATATATATAAAAAATTTTAGTTTTAATGCATGATTTGACAAGAAAAAATAATATATCGAATAAGTATTATGAGGAACTCACCACAAATTTGTGTTGGCACAGAAGAAAACTAAACACATGCTCCAAAACTTTACTCATACACCAGCTAGAACTTCTTGGTATGATAGAATATATCACAAAAGACTATTAAAACTCAGGTGTAAGATTCCAGAAAAAAATAGTATAGAAATACTTTTCATTATTCTTCCTGCTGAGTATCACTAAAACCTATAGACATTATATATAAAGTAACCATAAGAAGACAGGGAAAAGTGGAGAAGAAAAGGAAATCTGGTTAGGACTGACATGGTGCTAAGTTCCTTAGGTATTCTTTTTGCTTCATGTATCCCATTGTTAAAGCTGAAGAAACTTGCAACCTAGAAACACCAATAGGGAAGGACACAAAAAGCCCACTGTTTAAAGGCCCAGAAAAGGGCCAGTCTGGCAAGACAAAAAGGGCCAGTCTGGCAAGACAAAAAGTTTTAGGCAATAGCCATTCTACACCAGCAAAATACCACAGGGGGAAAAAAGGGCTGGGTGGGGAGCCTAAAGTTCTGCTCTTGGCAAACTGTAATGAGGCATCCTAAATACCTCCATGGAGGTTTTCATGGAAAGCCAAGAAGGTAAATGGGACATTCATCCCCACTGAATGGTAACACACAAGGAAATAGAAATAGTCAAGCAAAGAAACAGAGGGCATAAAGAAGAACCAAATAGAACCAAATAGAATAGAACTGAAAAATATATTGATAGAATTTTTAAAAACTTGATGAATGGGTTTAACGACAGAATAGAGTAGATAGAGAAGCAAAGCAGTGACCTAAAAAATCTCCAATGGACCTGTGCAACTATAAAAAGAAGATCTAGCATTTGTGTCTGAAGTCTCAGAAGGAAAGGATAAAGAAGGCAAGGCAGAAAAAAACCTTGAAGAAATAATGAGTGAAAATTTCCAAATTTAACAAAAGACACATAAACCTAGAGATTAAAGAAACTAAGAAAACTCAAAACAGGATGAAGACAAAGAAATCCACATCAAGACATAGCAAAGTTAAAATTCTAAAAACTAATGGCACAGAAAAAATTTCAAATTATTTAAAGGAAACACACTTTATCTACATAAAACAAACAATTCAAATGACCATGGAAGTCAGAAGAAAATGACACAATATTTGTCACGTTCTGAAAGAAGAGGATTGTCAACCCAGAATCCTATATTTATCAAAGAAGGGGAAAACAAGACATTCTCAGATAAAGGAAGTGTAAGAGAATCTCTTGCCAATAGACCTATCTTAAAAGAATGGCTAAAGTTCTTTAAACAGAAATTAAACAACCAAACAATAAAAGAAGGAACATTGGAACATTAGAAAGAAGAAGAAAAAACATGTTAAACAAAGAAAAAAAAAAAAGAGTAAATTTTAGACCATCCTTCTCATGAGTTTTCTGATGAGTTTCATGATGATAGCAAAAATTATAATACTTATAAGGCTCCAAATGTATGTAGAAAAATATTTAATACATTAAAAACAGAAGAGGGTAAACAGGCATAAAGGTAAGTTTTCTATAATTCATTCAAACTGATAAAATAATAACACCAGTAGGCCATAATAAGTTATATATATATATATATATATATATAAACACAATGTTATACCAATAGCAATCACTAAAAAAACTACACAAGAGATATACCAAAAAAATACTATAAATAGATCAAAATGGAATTCCTAAATGGTTCAAGTAATCTAGATTAAAGACAAGAAAAATAAAACATAGAAACAAAAAGCAGAGAGAACTGAAAGAAACAAAAGAAATTAAAATGCCTTTAACCTTAAGCTCTAACATATAAATACTTAGATTAAATTTAAATGGTATAAATATACCAAATAGAATATAGATTGGTAGTGTAAGTTTAAAAATAAGGCATAAGTATTCACATCAATAACTTCATGAATCATCTTAAAGAAATTGAAAAGGAAGAGCAATCCAATCCCAAACCCAGCAGAAGAAAATAAATAACCAAAATTAAATCAGAACTAAATAAAATTTAAGAGAAAAGAAAAGAAAAATAGAAAAGTAAAATCTTTAATAACCTCAATCAGAAATGATAAGGGGGAAATAACAACTGATATCACAGAGACATAAGAGATTATTTCCGAGAAGATGGTCAATGATAGGCAACCTTAGTCAAAGCCTCCTGACCAGAAGGAGAGATTCTGGACAGATTTGGCCTCTGAAATTGAAGGAGGGGAGCTAAGATAAGAAAGAAGATAGACAAGTACACATAACCTTGGCTGTGGCAATCTGTGATTCCCAGAAAGAGAATCCTATTGAACAAATTTCAGGCACAAACCCCAGTGCCAAGAGGATGAGAGACTTTCTCCCTCTAGTGGGAGGATGGCTGCAGGCTCCCTACAAGCAAGCAGGGGACAAAAGACGTCTCATTTTACCCCATGGGCGACAGCCACAAAATTCTGGGCATCCTGCCCCAGAAAGGTCCCACCTGTGAGCATAGGTATCATCCTGCCCAGCATAAAACTGAACAAATAAAGTCCCTGCAATACTGAACTTTCAGTACACCCTTCCCTCCTTGTCCAGTGGTCTGAAGGTCTACCTTTTGCAGAACCCAGAGTGTGTGGCCATTCTCTAGGAGGTCTAGGCATCGTACAGATAGAAGTGTGGAAACAGTGACTCAAGTGGAGGCAGGTGGGGGACACAGGAAGAGAGGGATGTTGGGAGAGAGAAACACGTGTGACATTGCTCTGCAAGTGGCAGTGCAGACCCCCCTAATTCTGACAACTGGTTGGGAATTTAACAGGTGGGTGAGGGCTGACCCCTGTTCAGACTTTCAAGGGTGAAGCCGCTGACTCCTGGTTTGGAAATCTAATGGTGGCACAGCTGGTACCGGTTTGGAATTTCAAGGGTGGAGCCGGGGGCACCCAGTTTGGACTGACAAGGATGGAGCCACAGGCATCCAGTTTGGACTTTAAAGGGTGGAGCTGCTGGCACTCAGTTTAGACTTTCAAGAGTAGAGGCACTGGTGCCTGGTTTGGACTTTCAAGGGTGGTAAACTGATGCCCAGTTCGGACTTACAAGGTTGGAGGTGCTGATGCCTTTGTCCTGACTATGGCCAGTGGTCTTTTCTGATTTGGTGGTCCACTGGAGGGGATCAGGCTCCATCTTTTTGTGTATGCTGGTTGGAACTACCTGTGGATTTCCACTATCAGTATATTGGAGACCCTTTGAGCTCTCCCTATTGAGCAGTGATTGTACTGTCCAGTTCAATCTGTTTAGAACTCTAGACCTGGGCTGTCCACCTGGTGTCCCTCTGACATTGAGTGCCAATGGTTCTAAAGTGGGAAAAGACTAATATCCTTCACCAGCTTCTCTGGTGGGGGGCAGAGCACCACAGATGCTTGTCTCTCTCCCCAGATGAGATTACAGCCTAATACATCAGCAATAACTCTGGAAACATGAATAATCAGAGTAGATCAACTCCCCTAAGGAAAGACAACGGAGATAAAACAGAAGATGCCATTCACAGATAAATGACCTAAATGTCAGAAATAGAATTCAAAATATGGATGGCAAATAAGATTAATAGAATGGAAGAAAAATTAGAAGTTGAAATTCAAGGAGTAGTTCAAAAGTTGTCTCAAGAAATCAATGAATTCAAAAACAAAATCTTCAAGGATATGGACAGAATGAAAAAAGAAAGAGCAGAGCTTAAGGAAATGGAAAAGTTATTCCAGGAGCTTCATAATACAGTAGAATCCCTCAGTAATAGAGTGCAGCAGAAAGAAGAAAGGATCCCAGAAGTTGAAGACAAAGCTTTTGAATGCTCCTAAATGCTCAAAAAGGCAAAGAAGTAGACAGCAAAAATTGACTATTACCTGAGAGAGTCATGGGACCACTCCAAAAGAGCAAACATTCATCTTATAGGAATTCCTGAGGGAGAAGAAGATGGTCCTAGGACATAAGTCTAATCTCAGCAAATTTAAAAGAATAAAATTGTTCCTTGTATTTTGACCAACCATCATGGAACAAAAGTTGAACTCAACAGCAATAGGAATTTTCATACTCAAATTAAGCCATGGAAACTAAACAACCTTATGCTAACTGATAGCTGGGTCAAAGATGAGAGTAAGAAGGAAATCAGCAAATTTTTATAACAAAATGACAATGAAGACACAAATTATAAAAACCTGTGGGATGCTGCAAAGGCACTCCTAAGATGGAAATTTACAGTGTTAGAAGCCTTCATCAAGGAAACAGAAAGAGAGGACATTAACAATTTATTGGGTCATCTCAGGAAACTGGAAAAGGAAGAACATTCCAAATTCAAACCCAGCAGAAGAAAAGAAATAACTAAAATTGGACAGAATTAAACAAATTTGAAAACAAAAGAATCATTCAGAAAATCATCAAAACCAAACGTTGGTTTTTTGAAAAGATTAACAAAATTGATAAAACTTTGTTAACCAAACCAGAAATAAAAAAGTAAAATCTCTAATATTGTCAATCAGAAACAATAAATGAGAAATAACAGCAGACATTTCAGAAATTTAAAAAATGCTCTATTATGACTACAAAACTCTATTCTCAGAAATATGAAAATCTGAAGGAAACAGACCAATACCTGTAAGCACACTACCTTCCTAGACTCAGCCAGAAAGAATTAGAAATTTTGAATAGACCTATACCAAGCACTGAAATAGCATCAACTATACAGAATCTCCCAAAAAAGAAAATTCTAGGACCAGATGCCTTCACTTCAGAATTCTAACAACCCTTCAAAGAAGAACTGGTACCTATATTACATAACCTTTTCTAAAACATAGAAAAAGAAGGAATACTCCCAACAAATTCCATGAAGAAAATATCACCCTGATTCCCAAACCAGGAAAGTACACAAGAAAGAACAAAAACTATCTTTTAATAGATATTGATGTAAAAATATTCAACAAGATCCTAGAAAACAGAATATAATAACACATCAAATAAATTAAACACCATGATCAAGTGGTTTTACCCCAGGGTTACAAGGTTGGTTCAACATACACAAATCTATAAATATACTACATCACACAAATAAAATAAAAAATAAAGACCATATGATTCTCTCAAAAGATACAGAAAAAGCTTTTGAAGTTATCCACCATCCTTTCATGATCAGAACACTTAAGAAAATAGGCTTAGATGGGTCATTTCTTAAACTGATAGAGGCCATCTAAACCAAACCCACAGCCGATATCATATTGAATGAAGTAAAATTGAAATCACTTCCACTAAGATCTTCAACTAGACAAGGATGCCCTTTGACTCCACTGCTATTCAACATAGTAATGGAATTTCTAGCCATCACAATTAGGCAAGAGAAGGTAATCAAGGGTATCCAGATGGGGTCAGAGGAAATCAAACTGTCACTCTTCACAGATTACATGATCTTATACCTGGAAAACCCTAGGGACTCAACTACGAAACTCTTAGAAGTGATCAAGGAATATAGCAGCATCTCAGGATGCAAAATAAATACTTACAAATCAGTAGCTTTTATATATACCAAGAAGAGTCAAGCTGAAAATATAGTCAAGGACTCTATTCCCTTTACAGTAGTGCCAAAGAAGATGAATTATCTGGGAATTTACCTAACAAAGGATGTGAAAGAGCTCTATAAAGAGAACGATGAAACTTTGAGAAAAGGAATCACTGAAGATGTTAACAAATGGAAAAACATATCATGCTCATGGCTGGGAAAAATCAACATTGTTAAAATGTCTATATTACACAAAGCAATATACAAATTTAATGCAATCCCTATTAAAGAACCTCTGTCATACTTTAAATAACTTGAAAAACATTTTATATGGAATCAGAAAAATCTCAATTAGCCAAGACATTGTTCATAAATAAAAACAAATCAGGAGGCATCACATTACCTGACTTCAGGCTATACTACAAATCTATAGTGATCAAAACAGCTGGGTACTGACACAAAAATAGAGAGGTAGATATATGGAACAAAAAAGAGAACCAAGAAATGAACCCAGCCACTTATCATCATTTGACCTTTGATAAACCTATCAAAAGCATTGGGGAAAAGATTCCTATTTAACAAATGGTGCTGCGTGAACCGGCTGACGACCTGTAGAAGACTGAAACTGGACCCTAACCTTTCTCCAATAACAAAAATTGATTCTTACTGGATGAAGATTTAAACTTAAGACATGAAACTATACCAGACATTAAACCTAAGACATGAAACTATAAAAATACTAGAAGATAGGACAGGGAAAATGCTTGAGGAAATTGGCCTAGGAGAATTTTTTATGAGGAGGATCCCTGGCAATTCAAGCAGCGGTGAAAATATATTACTGGGATTTCATCAAACTCTGCATGGCTAAAAGCACAATAAGCAAAGCATGCAGACAGCCTTCAGAATGGGAGAAGATATTACAGGTTATGTTTCTGACAAGGGTCTGATAACTAGAATGCACACAGAACTCATACTAATCAATAAGAAAACAACAAAGAACCCGATTTCCTTGTGGGCAAGAGACTTGAACAGAAGCTTCTCTGAAGAAGACAGACACATGGCCTACAAACATATGAAAAATGCTCATAATTTTTAATCATTAGAGTAATGCAAATCAAAACCACTTAGAGATATTATCTAACTCTAGTAAGATTAGCCCACATCACAAAATCCCAAAACTTCAGATGTTGGCAGGGATGTGGAGGGAAGGGAACACTTCTACACTGCTGGTGGGAATGCAAGCTAATAGTCCTTTTTGGAAAGAAGTTTGGCGAATACGCAAAGTAAATTTAAAGGAGACCTGCCATTCAATCCTGCAATTCTTCTACTAGGTATATACAAAGATGATCAAAAATCATTTTACAACAAAGACATTTCTATCAGAATGTTCACTGTAGCCCTATTCATAATTGCCAAGTCATAGAAGTAGCCTAAGTGCTCATCAACCCATGAATGATATATGTATACCACGGAACATTATGCAGCCATAAAAAAGATGGAGACTTCACATCTTTTATGTTTTCCTGGATGGAGTGGAACATATTCTTCTTAGTAAGGTATCTCAATAATGGAGGAAAAAATATCCAGTGTACTCAATACTATTATGAAACCAATATATAATTACCTATTCTTTCATATGAATGATAAAGCAATAGTCCAGAAAGAAAGAGGGAAGACGAGGGAAAAGACAGGGGAGGTGGGAAGTCAGAAAGAGGGAGGGTATTTGGTGGGACCTCTTCTATTGTGCATGATGCAATGGTACATTTTAAAACTATTAAGAGTACAATATAAATGTCTTACCACAACAAATAAGTAAGTGAGGTGTTGATAATGTTAACAAGTTTGATGTAAGCTTTCCACATTGTATATCAAATTAGCACATGGTACCCCATAAATGCATTAATGTATACAGTTAGATTTAATTTAAAAAAAGAGAGATTATTACTGACTACTCCCCAAAACTATATGCCCAGAAATTTGACAATGTGGAGGAAATGGACCAATACTTGGTTCCACACTATCTTCCTAAACTTCACCAGTAAGAAATAGATCTCTTGAACAGACTGATATCAAGCACTAATACTGCAAAAACAATAAAAAAGCTTCCAACAACAACAACAAAAAAGCCTGGGACCAGACGGCTTCACATCAGAAGTCTATCAAATCTTCAAAGATGAGCTTGCACGTATATTACAAAACCTATTCCAAAACATTAAGAAGGAAGGAACTTTATCCCAAAATGTTCTTTGAAGCAAATATCACCTTGATTCCAAAACCAGGAAAGGACCCAACCAAAAAGGAGAACCAGAGACCAATTTCATTAATGAATATCAATGCAAAAATACTTAGCAAAATCTTAGCTGATAGATTATAACTACACATTAAAAATTATACATCATGATCAAGTAGGCTTCATTTAAGTGATGCAAGGCTGATTTAACACACACAAATCCATAAATGTAATACATATATCAATACAGGCAAAAACACACCATATGATCCTTTCAATAGATGCAAAAAAAGCATTTGAAAAAATTCAGCATCCTTTTCTAACAGGAACACTTAAGAAAATAGGCAAAGATGGCACATTTCTTAAGGTGATTGAAGTCACCTACAACAAACCAACAGCAACCATCATACTGAATGGAGTAAAATTAAAAGCTTTTCCACTTAGAACTGGAACTGGACAACAATGTCCTATGTCACCTCTATGCAACATTGTGCTGGAAGTTCTAGCCAATGCAATCAGGCAAGATAAGGAAATAAAAGGCATCCAAATGGGGGCAGAGAAGATCAAACTCTCACTCTTTGCCAGTGATATGATCTGATACTTAGAAAACCCCAGAGACTCAACCTCAAAACTCCTGGAAGTCATTAGGAAATACAGTAACATCTCAGCATATAAAATCAATGTCCACAAATCAGTAGCTTTTGTATATGCCAATAACAGCCAAGTTTGAGAAGCAAATCAAGGACACAATTCCCTTCACAGTAGCTTCAAAGAAAATGAAATACTTAGGAATATACCTAACAAAAGAGGTGAAAGATCTTTTCAAAGATAATTATGAAACCCTATGGAAAGAAATAGCAAAGGACACTAACAAAAGGAAGAACATACCATGCTCTAGGCTGGGAAGAATCAACATTGTCAAAATGTCTATTCTACCCAAAGAAATCTACAGATTCAATGAAATCCCCATTAAAGTATCAACATCATATTTTGAAGAACAGGAAAAAATAGTATTTCATTTTATATTGAACCAGAAAAAACCCATATAGCTAAGGCTAGTTTTAGTAATAAAAACAAAGCCAGAGGCATCACTCTACCAGTATCAGGCTATATTACAAGTCCACAGTAATCAAAACAGCATGGTATTGGCCCAAAAATAGAGACATACACATATGGAACAGAATAGAAAATCAAGAATTGAAACTAGTTTCTACTTGCCATCTGATCTTTGATAAACCTAACAAAAACATACAGTGAGGAAAAGAATCCCTATTCAACAAATAGTGCTGGCAGAACTGGATAACCACATGTAAAAGACTGAAATTAGACCCACACTTTGCACCACTTACAAAAACTGGCTCAAGATGACTAAAAGACTAAATCTCAGACTTGATAAAAATTAAATGATAAAAATCTTGGAAGAAAACATGAGGAAAATGCCTAATGATGTTGGACCAGGGAAAGATTTTATGACAAATACTGCAGCAGCCATCACAACAATGACAAAAATTAACAAATGGGACTTAATTAAGCTGAAAAGCTGCTGCACGGCTAAAGACACAACAAGTAAAGCAAAAAGACAAACTTCAGAATGGGAAAATATATGTGCAGGGCATCAATCTGACAAAGGATTGATAACTAGAATCTATAGAGAATTCAAATTAATCAACAACAAAAGAGTAAACAATCCCATATACTGGGCAAGTGTTATGAACAGAACCTTCTCTGATGAAGACAGATGAATGGCTAACAAAAATAAAGGATAACTATGTACTATCTATAAGAAATAAGTACCTCACTTCAAATATAATGATAGGGGTATATCAAAAGTAAAAGGTTGCAAACATTAATCAAAATAAAACATTGATAGCTATATTAATTCCAAATAAAGTAAACTTCAAAACAAAGAAAATTACCAGAAATAGAAAGGGATGTCATATGTTTATAAAAAGATCAATCTATCTAGTAATCCATAATGTGCATGTACTAAGTAATAGGGCTGAAGAAAATGTAAAACAAAAACTGAACTCAAAGAAAAAGGAGACAAATGTACCATTATAATTGGACACTTCTGCATCATCTCAACAACTGATCGAACAACTAGACAGAAAAATCATCAAAGACATAGAAAGCTTATCAAATGACAGGATCTAAACTGCATTTGTAGAACATTCTGCCCAACAACAGAATACACATTCTTTTCAAGTTCCTGTGGAACACATACCAAAATTGATCATATCTTGGACCAACAAAGAAACAAAAATAAACCCCAACCACTTCAACAAATTCAGAAGAATCATACAGAGTATTTTCTCTGACCACAATAAAATCAAAGTAGGAATTAGTAATAGGAAGAAAACAGGGAAAATCTCCAAACACAGGAAACTAAACAAAATACTTCTAAATGGCTTGAAGAGGAAGATTTGAGGGTAATTAAAAAAGTTAAATCAACTGAATGAAAATGAAAATACAACAAATCAAAATATGTGGTATACAGATAAAACAGTGCTGAAGGAAATTTATAGCACCAAATCCTAACATTAAAGAGCATTCTCAAAAGTAATCTAAGCCCCCTCTTCAAGAACTCAGATAACAAAGAATGAAATAAGCTCAAAGCAAGTAGAAAGAAGAAAATAATAAAGATAGGAGCAAAAATCAATGAAATTAAAAAAAGAAAAACAATAGGAAAAAATAAATGAAACAAAGATCCACTTAAAAATATAAATTAAAACCAGCCATATAAAAGACTGAGGAGGAAAAACGTGAGAGGATACAAATTGTCAGTAACAAGAATGAAATAATGGAATTTCATTACAAACCCTATAGACATCAAAGGTCTTATAAAGGAATACTATGAATAATTCTACACATAAATTTGGAATAAAATCAGACGAAATGGACCAATTTCTTAAAAAAACACAAACTACCACAACTCATCCAATGAAACAGATAATGTCAATAGCCCTACAACTATCAAGAAGACTGAACTAATAAATAATCAATAATTTAAAACTTTCAAAACAAAAATTTCTATGACTATAGTATTTCAGTGGCAATTTCTACCAAATGCTTGAAGAAGAATTCACACAGAGAGACATCAGCAAGATGACAAAATAGAAAGTCCCAACCTTTACTACCTCAAACTGAAAATTTAACTAGAAGCTATATACAGAAAACACCTTTGTGTTCCCCAAATTTGAAAAAGCCTGAGACAGATACATAGACCACAGAACCAAATAAAACTGTATTTGAAGGATAAGAGAAATGGTCACACTTTGACCCTATTGCTCCATCCCATGCCTCAAAATGACATAGTGCCATATGCAAAGAATTCCCCAGGGCCCACAATTTCTACAGTGGAAGAGAATAAGAATCAGATACCCAGAAGTTTCTCTAGCATTTCTGTAGTCTCAGTGTGAGGTGGAGAGGTAGAAGGACAGGCAGACTACCTAGGGTTGGGTAAAAGAAAGCAAGGATACAGAGCCCACAGCTACAAGCTCACAGACCTTGTAGCTGTGGTAATTTTGTGTACTTGCCAGTGGTAGTGTTCATTCTGAAATATAAGCTAACTCACTTATAGCTCACTCATAAAGGTTAGTTGGTCATTCCCAGAAATGGCAAAAAAAAAAAAAAAAAAACAAAAAACCTCTACCTAACTCATATTCCTTTATGACTTGACATCTAGGTCCAGCTTCAGACTCTGCCAAAGCCCCACTCAGGGAGAGAGATATCCACCACAGCACAATATTAAAAAATGCAGAGGCCAGTTCTTCCATACCCATGAATTTCAACAAACTCAGTTCAGCCTGAAAACCCACTCCAAGACCACACCTAGGCAGGTAAGCAAACCTTACCTGTGCATTTCTACCTAGCATAGCTTCTGGTCCCCTCTATCCTAAACAGTGACTCCACCTAAACTTTGAACCCACTCCTACAAATGCTGTCCAACTGCAGAACTCAAACATGGTACCACCTGGCCAGGATAAACACTCTATGGTTCAGCAAGATCAGAGGTTATTGTAGTTCCCAGCCAGAACCTCTGCCTGATTGCAGAGCTTAGCCTGTAGTCTCAACAGATGGCAGATGACAGCCAACTTTGTTACCCTAGCTCAGGACAAAGGCAGCAGCTCAGCAATCTAGAGAACCCCAAACCAAGCTCTGATTTCCCAAGACTGTTAGCAACTGGGCCATCCGATATCATAATCTAGACTAAATAGTGAAGGTTGATTTCTGCAAACAAACAACAACAAAACCCTATACATGTAAAAGCTGGAAAAGATGATTGTCTCCTCAAAGGCACAGATACCAACATAAGAAACAGGACTTTGAAAACTCAGGAAATCATAACACCTCATAAGAAACTAAGAAACCTCCATCAATGAACTAAAGAAGTAGAAACCTATTAAATAATGGACAAAGAATTCAGAATAATCCTCCTTAAAAAGTTCAATAAACTATAAGAATATATGGATAAGAAATTAGATAAAATTTAGAAAATAATATAAAAACAAAATGAGAAATTTGGCAAAGAAATAAAAAGAATAAAAGAAACAAAAGAAAAATCCTAGAAATGAAGACAACAGTTACTGAACAGAATAGTGCAATAGAAAGCTTAAACAGCAGACTCAATCAAGCTAAATAAGGAATCAGTGAGGTCAGAGACAGAACATGTGAAATTCTCCACTCAGAGGAGCAAAAAGAAAAAAAATGAAGAAAGCCTATAGGAACTATGGGACATTATCAAGAGACCTAATGTTCTCATTAAAAAAGTTACAAAAGCAGAAGAACCAGAGAGCACATTTAAAAAACTAACAGCTAAAAACTTCCCTATTCTAGGGGGAAATACCTGTATAAAATAAGTGCAGAGATCACCAGTTAATTTTAACCCAAAGAGTTCAACAAGATACATAATAGTCAATTACCAAAAACTAAAGACAAAGAAAAAGTTCTGAGAGCAGCAAGAGATAAGAAAATGCAAAAACCCCCAATGTTGTAAATCAACCTGATAGTAACAAACATAAACATTTAAACTCTAGAAAAAAAAAAAAACAAACAATATAACAATAGGTAGATTTTGCAGCAGAAAATTTGCAGTGAAAGAGAGAATGGGATAATATATTAAAAGTGCTAAAGGAAATAATAAACCCACCAACCAAGCATACTTTATCCAGCAAAGCTATCTTTCAGAATTAAGGCCAAAATAAACTTTCCCCGACATATACATGCTAAGAGAGCTCACCACCACTAGGCCTGCCACACAGAAATTGCTAAAGGGAGTTCTATAGGCTGAAACAAAATGCTGCTAAATAATAACATACAACTTAAGAAAGCAGAAAACTCAATCATATACATAATACAGAGCCATATTCAGAATACTCTAGGACTATAATGGTAGTGTGTAAAGCAATTTTATTCCTAGTACAAGAGTTAAAACAAAACTATTAATAGCTATAGTTAAATTGTCAAGGAATCCTTATTTCAAAATAAGGCAAATTCTGGCATCAAAACATAAAATGTGGAGAGAGGGGTGGAATGGAAGTATAAAGATGAGTGCATTCAGAGTTAAGTTGTTATCGCCTTGAAATAAACTGATGTAAGTGTAAGAGGTTTTACGTAAGCCTCATGTCAACCACAAAGCAAAAATCTGTAGTAGACATACAAAACCAAAACAGAATGGACTCAAAACATACCATCACACAAAACCAAACAACAAACTAAGATAGCAAGAGAGGAAGGGAGAAACAAAATATCTACAAAACAACCAGAAAATGTTAAATAACATGGCATTAGTAAGTCCTTATCTATCAATAATTATCTTTAATATAAATGGATTAAGTTCTTCAATAAAAAGATAGTGACTGAATAGATTTAAAAAAAAAAAAAGGAAGACCCAACTATAGGCTGCCTAAAAGAGACTGACCATTTTTAACACATTGTTGATTGACAATTTTAGACAGTGCTACTGTTCCATCATTGAATATGAAAGTGAAACAATCTAAATAAACTTCAACATATTTTGTTCATACATAATGAACTGAAATTAAACTTTGTAAATTTCTTCTATATATCTTCTAATAATTTTTTGGTATAATAAATTGTATAGCATTCATCTACCTGTAAGAATATACAACAGGTTTTGCAAATATATCTCATTTTGCTGCACTTTCCTTTATAAGATCATACTCTACATTTTCTATTTGTATTTTCTTTTTCTAAAATGTGGCCTTTTATTTGCCCTGAAAGCCTGAAAAAGTGAATTGTTGTAAGGAGCTCTTTTAGAAGTACCAGAAGTTCCAGATTCTATGCTGCATTCATTTGAATAAGTTATCCATTCCCTAGCTACTTCTAGAAGACATTGTGTATATGTCTTTTATAGTTTCTTGTACCTTTTTGCCTTTACCTGAATAGATCTACAAGTTACAGATTTAGCTAGTTTCTCTTTCACAAAGCATTCTATCTAAAATCCTATTCTATCAATCAAAATTCTATCTAAAATTTTGCTTTTCTTTGCTGGATTATATGTTCTGAAGAAGATACATCATCTATATTGTACTACTGCTTCATTTTGTGATAATTACTGCTTAGGTATATACAAAGACTGAAATTTCAGAATAAAGTAATCCAAAAGAGGCCTAATTTTATAAAGTCTGTCTTCACTAGATGTAGTTTGTGTATTATCACTAAGATGAAAAAATTCTAAGGATTTTCTCTAACTTTATTCTGCTCACAGTTTTAGAAAATATTGATGTTTCAAGCAAAGGGTATGTTGACCATTCATCTCTCCAATGTGATTTTTTTGTTTGTCCCATAAATATCAATAGACTATAAAACTTCTTTATATCACTAGTGGTAACTTCTATCCATGGTAAAGTTTTAACAGAGTTTTGTAAAATTGTTCCATTTGGCAGTGGCATAAATTGGTTTGAGAAGCAACTAAATAAAAAACAATAATTATCAAAAAGTAAAACTTTTGCTTCACTTATACTTCATGGATCATTAAGTTTAACAGTTACACTTATAATAGCTGTATAAACCTCCAAGGTTGATATAATATCATTTTCAATCTACTTTCTTCAAAATCACTTTCACTATCACATTCTATTGTATTTCTTTTTTGCTGCTTTGATGGTCTAATATCAGATTCATAACTGGCTTCTGATAAACTATCATTTTTCAGATCACTACAAAATATTTCTTTTTTTGCACTTTTTGGCCAGGGACAGGTTTGAACTTACCACCTTTGGCATATGGGGCCAGAACCCTACTCGCTGAGCCACAGGCACTGCCCCACTACAAAATATTTCAAAATCACTTGGACCATCAGATAGAACATCTGCATATAATTCATAGAAAAACTTCACCATCACAAGCAGGAATGGTTGAAATTTTTGCAATACTAGAATTATGATAAGAACCTGAATATCAAGAAAAATAAGTTTTCTATAATTAACTGAATGTGGTTGAGAAAGCTTTTACAATATCCTACATTACTCTGTGTTTTAGAAATTGCAATAGCTAATGCAGAAGCAAACATGAGTTAACTTGAGATTGGTCAACAACATTGGGGCATAAAAACACAGTTAACTTGTGACTGCCTGGTCAACAATAGACTGAAAGAAAAGGGATGAAAAAATATATTCTACACAAATGAAATAAAAAATGAACAGGAATATATTTTGATATTTATATCAGATAAAATAGTTTTAAGTCAAAAACTATAAAAAAGGGGGTGGAGGCAAGATGGCCAACTGGAGCCAGCTTTTCACAGAGCCTTCCATCCAGAAGGAGAGTTAAAGGACAAAAGTTTAGCAAGTAAGCTGATGGTTTGGAGCTGAGCCAAGAGAGAAGGTTGAAGAATGCACATCAACCCTGCTAAGGCAAGCTGCGACCCCAAGGATACACATAAAAGGTACAAAGTCCATCACCAAGTGGATGTGAGTCCCCTCCCCCATGAGAACAGCTCACAGTATACTCCATACAAACAAGTGAGCAGAGTTCAAAAGTCCTCCCATTTTATCCCATGGGAGAGACCCTCTAAAAACTGGACCTCCTTCCCCTGCTAGGGTGCCATGGCACTCTCCTGCCAGGCATAAAACTGTATATATTCTCCACCTGCAATTCTGAACTCCCAGTACTCCCCTCCACTCTCACCCTGAGGTCTGGAAGCCTGTCCCCCATGGAGTTCAAATTCTTGGGCATTTTCTCGAGAGGTGTGGACAGGGCAAGGGCATTTTCTCGAGAGGTTGCTGATCTGCTCTGATTCTGCGGAATGGGAGTAAGGAGAAGACATTCAACTGAGAGGGAATCATACAGGAGTGGCAGTGCCCCAAGGCACAGAGCAGCAGCCACAGCAGTGAGAACAATAGGGCTCACACCCTGAGGATATTCCAGA